>JASAND010017873.1:0-65418 GCA_030248195.1 Trissonchulus latispiculum
GAATTTGGAATCCCAATCCTATCCACTTCATTACATATGTATGCATTTTTGTATATATGTATATATTTAAGTTAAGAAGTTAAGAAGGCAACAATGTGTGTGGACATAGGAAGCCACAAGTAACAACGAAAAAATCTATATTTTTCAGCAATGACAAATTACTCAAATGGCCCGGAAAGCCAGAAAGGCCCGAGCGGATCGAGCGGCCCGAAGGGCCCGAGTGGCTCGAACGGCCAGAGTGGCCCGAGTCGGGTCGAGCTCAACAGAGAACTCTGGCCGGCCCGAGCCCGCTTCACGGCCCTGGCACAACCCTAGTCGGAAGGAGACAGATATGCTCACCACTACACCACCGAGGCGAAACCTGAATTTCCTTGCAAGTTTATGAACCAATTTCCTGCCTGTTTTTTTTCCAATTATCTCACATCACCAGATCAAACAAAGGCAATGATTTACAAACTAGCAGCTCGATGATTGCAACCAGTTCCCTCGAGCATTAGGTACTAATCCAATCCATCATATATTTATACCTACTTGCTTCATTTGTATGTCCATGTAACTGGTAAACAATAATCTTGCCAAATTACTGTTTGGAATGATATGTCTCCAGGTCAGGGCATTTAGTATTAATTTAGTGCCAATCCAGTAATGAACGGTTCTTGCAAAGGCCTTCAATTAGGAGCTGTCAGCCAAAAATGTCAGAATAAGGAATTTCTTTCCAAGGCAATATTAATCAAACAGGTTTCGCCTCCAGACAGCGCATTCAGTAGTTTTGTGATATCGAAGTTTCTAATCCACAGAAGAGCTTTCCAAAGAGTTCAAAACAATTAGCATTAGTATTTGTACGACTGTTTTCTCCAATTTGCGCAAAATGTTTGCGACAGAACTACTAAATCATTTTTGCTTTACTACATTCAAGGAAAAAGTCTGTTTGTGTCCAATTTCGTAAAAGCTACATGTGCAGAAAACATCGTTACTTTGGTATAGGCCTTCGGTCATAAGAAATCGGGCTAACCCAAATCATTCAGTATGACACTGCCCAGGGATATACATATCTTTATGACAGTGAAAGAAGGCCCAAAACCGTAATCAGCCCAGGCCGGCCATGTTCCTCGGACACTCTCCGGGCCTGGGTCTTAAAAAGCAATTCAGCCTTCCCCTTCCATTTTGGTTGTGGAAGAGTACAGTTGCGAGACGACATGCTGAAGCAACTCTCCAAGACGGAGGTCCCACCAGCTCACTTTTCATTAGTTTGCTCTTCTTAGTCTTTTTTCGCACTTCTAGAATTTGCAGTTGCTAAGTGTAATTGTCTCTTTTCGGAACCAATTTGCTTACTCTGGGTCTCTCACTATAGAACCTACACTTAGGCTTAAGCCTTTATTTTATGACTTCATCAAAATGATTTGTTTCTGGTGTTTGAGTTTGAAGTCAATAGAGTGAATGCAATGCTCGTAAACAAGAGAGAAGTTCATCACTTGTTCATTCAGACATTCAAATAATATTTTCAACATCTGTCTTCCGCCTGTATAGGGATTGGTTCGATAGATTTTAAATTAGTAAAACCGATAACTAAGTTTAACATTTAACAAGGAATCAATTAGAGCTTTTAATTTAAACTATTTTCACAACTACGTCTGCTGGAGGAATACAGACCGTATGGACTATTGGACATTTGCTATGGTGTCGGCGTGGTCGCATTTAAGCATTCAACTTATAATCCGACGATTATTGGTGCGAATACCGCCGTCACCAAGCTTCCCCTATTCCCATTGAGCCAGGTACTAAGCACGTGACGGTTTATACAGGGCTCCGGCGATCAACCTGTCATAATAACTACCAACTTAACTGGTAGTAGATAAACCTACTACGATAAATGGGCACTACTAAGAGTTTATAATATAATACTTTATAATAATAGCTATTATAAACCTTTGGCACTACTAAGGTGGGATATTCTGGATATATATATTCTATAATCCAATATAGTACCTGATAAAGGTATGGCTCGTTAGTCGTTTCAACAGCACTGGAAATCTTTATTTAAAAGATAAAGTCCTAAATTGACAAAAATGGCCCATAATAATCACTGGGCCATGCCAATGGCACACAAATGTATTGACATCAAATATGCATTCATTTCTATATTGTCAATGTAATGTACTCTTGGTAATATACACGTTGCTAGCTGAAATGATGTTCTTTTTTAAAATTGCCGCCAGATGAAGTGTAGGTGACATGTGACATATATACACCGAATTTAGTTTTTTCAATTTTTGTGTCATTGTTTAAATGTTTGCATTTTTCAAGCAAGTAGGGTTGGCTTGGAAAAGTTCCTGTTCAGGCTAATGGCAGTTGATTCCACAGATCTGGCTCTTAACCCAAACTTCATAATGTTTACCTAAATAGAATCTGAAAGTTAATAGTGTAGAAAAAATTTTGCGCCATAGTCACGCAACTCAGAAATTATGTGTATGAAAATGCATAGGAGAAATATATGGCGTTGTGTCCCTTTTCCAGTGGATTACAATTATATCTTGTTTTCCATTTCAGATTACCCTTGGTGGTGCTTTCCTGCTGCAGAGAGTTAACTAGATTTGTTAAACGTCAAAGTCACCTCTCAGAAGCAGCCCAGTCGGACTTAATGCAATTTATGATGATAATTTCCGATAATACTAATTAGTTTCATTTCAGCTTCCTACCCTCTCATTACGGGGTATCAGGGTTTATTTATCATCCATTTGATCTCAGCAGAAAATATCACAAAAATATGGTCAATGAAACGGACATTGTAGAATGGAACAGTACTACCTTTTGTACAATTCATAGGCTAATTCGTTTTGTGAACAACATTGCCACCTGCAGTTGCAAGGAATTTCCTCGTGTCCGCAGTTCCCAGGGTATATTTCATGATGTGGATCAGCTCTATGTTTTTCCGATACTATTTACTGTGGGAGTTCTGGGGAACACGTTGAACCTATTGGTTCTGAATAGCCGAGGAATGCGGAATACAACCAGTCGTTTGCTGTCTTCTATGGCCGTTGCTGATCTGGGATTTTTCCTTTCTCTGGCGCCGGTGAGTCTGATTGGCCATCCTGGATTCCACGACTGGAAATCTTATCTGGTATTCTATGTCTACGCCGATATCCCCTGTAAAGGATTTGCTAACTGGTTTTCGGCAGCTTCAATATGGTAGGCATTATAAATTATCAACTTGTTCATGGTGTGAAGTTTGACTATACGAGATTAGCAAAATGTTGTTGTCTATCAGACTATTAAGGTTAGGATCCTTAGACTACACGTGAATACCGATGGTGTGTTATATCGGATGGTAGTGAAACCAATACTACAACTCAGCGAAAACATACACTTTAAAATTTACTGTTAAATTCTTTCAGGCGGGGGCAACAACAAAGCTCCAAAATAAATTCACGGTAAATGAACAACTATAGAAGCTACCAACAAGCATCGTAATTAAGGCTTCCAGAAATAGTGAAAAAGACTCAAAACACAAAAAGGAAATAGAGAAAAAGACATATATGCCAGCACCGACAAATACAACGGTAGCGGGCGCCCAAACAAAAAAATGGGAAAAATTAGTCTAACGAACCCCAACTTTGAAATTTAATCCCAATGGATCCACCACCTCAAATTACAACCAAATATTGCAGAACCCGAAATACCGATCACCAAGACAAAGATAAACAGCATACAAGCACCAAAACTGGGAGAGGGGAAGCGTCACAGGTATGCCGAAGGAGGGGAGATGTGCGGTCTTCTCCCCAGCACCGCAGTAGTTGCTGTTTCAGTCTGATGTCCAGCAGTGAAGCACCACTCGGACGGAGCTTACGCGGTCGATCCTGCACCAGACCTTGTAAGCCACCGGGGCCACCTCACCAAGTACAAGACCCAAGCCAAACCGGGAAGAAAATGCAAAGGGACAAGAACCGAGCACAAATAAGTCATTAAACGCTCGCACCGGAGACCCAACGGCGGCAGGCCGGCACCCAACACAAAACCAAGCCCCAGAGACCACATGGCCAGACACCAGGGGTCAAACCCAAGCAGGCAACCATCGGCCAAACCGAAACAACCAGCCGCCCCGAACAGGGCATCAAAATTATACCAAATGGTAGAAAGTGCCCATCTAAAATCCATCAATGGCCTGAGCAGAGCGAAGACCACTCGGCACAGGCAGCAAAAGCCCACAGTTCTAGAGGCCGACACAGGAACAGACCGGTAAAAACACGGCAATGAACAACCAACCGATGGTTACTGCGGCTACAAAAAGCTACAGAACCAAACGCCAAGGTAATCACCGGTAGGCTCTAGTCCAACACCCGAGCCATCAATATCGCCAACTCTGGGGAGGCACACCTGACACTGGAATGGAGGGTCGAAACCGGCAATGACAGGATTAACTTAAAACACAAAAACAAAAATTAGGGCAACAATGTAGAACACACAAGAATCATGTTAGGCAATGGCAAAATAACATACCATATATAGACGATACATAACTACTGGTCCCACCTATGGCTTTAGAAGCTCCAGAACCCATGTAGTGACGCAACCCCACCTTACGGAGACATACCAAGGGCCTGTGCAAATCAAAGAGAATTTCAAAGGCTATAATGACAGGAAATCAAAAAGAAAAAGAATGTTAAAAGGCGAGTGACCCACCTCCGACACCGGAGCGGCCCGCAGTTTAACACTTCAAAAGGGAGTGTAAAAATATATAGAGACCCAATGGTTAACAAGGGTAAAAAGATTAACAAGTATCCCCTAAAAGGGGGGAATTAATTCCGCTCAGGTGTGTGGATGTATTATAGAAAGTATCTGTTCTGCTTATTAGTTATTACATTGATTTGAAATTATCTCTTGTATATATGTCGCGTTAAACTAGGAGGCCCGTTAAGGCCACTGGGTTTAACGTTAAACTAAGTGGCCACATAGTGTAACGTTAAACTAAGCGGTCACTTCTCTCCCTATCCTCTCTATATGCAATTTACGTATATATGCTGGTGCACGTGTCTTAATACTGACTATATAACGCAATGTAAACAGGGTTCACAGTCTACCTTATATATATTATCACACACTTATATTAGTACATACGGTATACGTAAGCGTTCATATCTACAATTGCGTGACTTGGGTACTTGACCTCAGACGACTAATATAGAAAAGGTTAGCGTACGTAGAAATTAAAGGGGGGAATAGTTAAGCAAGTATTAAAAGTGTAATTATTAATGCTTTAGAATGTTGTGGGTGTGTTATCTCGGCATTCTATTTAATTAATACATAAAAGTTTTATAAATTTAAATCTCTAAAAAATTGATTTTATTTAATTACAATTCTGTTTTTGATCGTTTGATTTTTTACCTGTGCAAAACTGTTCTTATTCATCCTTGTTCGTTCTTAAAAAATTTTGTACTTTTTGAAAAATGTATTCCAAGGAACACTTTTGGAACAAAAACTTTACTATAATTTGTTGTTTTTTTCAAATGTTTTGAATCACAGCTCCATTCTTAAAGTAAATCCAATTTTTACATTTACGTTGCGTTCTACTATTTCTGTACAATGTTTTCAGGAGGTTTGAAAAACAATAGGTAGGTACAATTTGTTTACTCCAGTATACAAAAATGTATATTTCCAGTATATAACGGTGTGCCCTGCCAAATCGTTTCTCTCCCTACAGATACGTATATAAGTAACCTGTGTATGTACGCCTATATAGACAGACTGTAGGGCCATTGTTTACATTGCGTATGTAATCAGTATTAAGACACGGACACCAGCATATATGCGTAAATTGCATATAGAGAGTATAGGGAGAGAAGTGACCACTTAGTTTAACGTTAAACTATGTGGCCACTTAGTTTAACGTTAAACCCAGTGGCCTTAACGGGCCTCCTAGTTTAACGCGACATATATACTCAGTAATGTTAATCGTAATATAAATCGGACTGGCAAAATCTACCTTCAAAGTTTAATTTAAAAATTCAAAAGTCCGTATTTTGAAAAATTCTCCAATACCCGATAACATGGGTATTATTTGAAAGCTTCAGCTGAACAATTTAGAAGCAAATCGCAGAAATGCGCCCACTTAGCGGAATTCACGAGAAACTCCTTAGCTAGAGTTAACTTATACTTTCGTGGATTCTAAAAATTTTGTGTAGTACAAAAGTTGTTCATCTCGGTAAGAGCGTTCAAATGATACCGTCTTGTAGATATTGGAGAAAATATTTAGAATCCGGAAACTTGGAAAACGCGTATTTCCGGAAAATGGGAACATTTTCGTGAAAAACCAGTCAGAGCAAAAATATGTGCAATTGGATCAGCTCTATTGTATCGTGAAAACAAAATTTTTATTACAATAAAAATTGGGTGAAAAAAAATATTCGATTTTCCGTAAATGAAATCCGGAATTTAGGATTTTTCTCGGCTTTTTAAATCTTTTCCTGGCAATTCTTAAGATATATACATTGTTGGGGCTTATTCCAAAGGCTAATCAAATCAGCTATAAACAGTCAAAATTTGTACACACATTTTTGTATATAATTTTATAATAAGCAGGTTGCGACTTGCGCCCTTCTCTTGTCTCCGGCTGTCTCCGCTACTACGCACTTTTTAAAACTTGGCGAATCGACCTAAAACTTTGATATGACATGTGGGAAAAGCGTTTATTATGTACACACGTGTACTAACTTGATGTGTACACGTCGTTCGGAAGCACAATTCAATGGAAACTTACATTTGGTCTTATAAACCTAATTTGCATATTCAACTTTCCGATCTTTGTGAAACCGAAATTCACATCTGACAGGGGGGAACCCAAAGAAAGGATGAAGAAATTTCTTGCTTAAATTTATTAAATTGTAGAATCCGAAATTTTTAATTGGGAACAAGTTACAATGCACACAAATGGGCAACCCTTCAAGCCTAAAACGTACAATGTTTAAAATGGTATCTAAGTAATGGCAAGAGTACATAATGATAAGAGTGTGACAAGCGTCACATTCTATGCAATGAAGGCTAAAACTATGCGATGCGCGCTAACGGCTTACCCCCCCCCACAAATTGACCCCCTCTCACACCGCCCCTATATGGGTACATAGTTCCAAACGGGGGTCGCTCACTGCTTTGCATAATTACACGCTGAAATTAACAGGGGCCCAGTTTGGGGAGGGGGTGCAAGCGTGTATGCTTAACACATAGATGTACAAAATATACTAAGCGAGTGAGCGACCCCCGTTTGGAACTATGTACCCATATAGGGGCGGTGTGAGAGGGGGTCAATTTGTGGGGGGGGTAAGCCGTTAGCGCGCATCGCATAGTTTTTGCCTTCATTGCATAGAGTGTGACGCTTGTCACACTCTTATCATTATGTACTCTTGGTAATGGTAATGGTAATTTAAGTCAACATACCCCCCACTTGGAAAAAACGTTCCAGCTAGAATTATGTGTTAAACATAGCACAAGAGCAGAGCGTCCCTCTAATTACAAGCGAAAACAGGGTCAACCCATTACAAAGATTCCGCCTCCGGCGGAATGAAAATATGATAATGGCAAAATATTAGAGAAGTTACCACGAATTTTGGAATAAATTAATTGGAAATGCTGAAAATAACAGTCAAAGTATTTGAATTTTAAAAAACAAATAAATGCTTTTTAGGCAAAAATGAACGGAAAAATACCAAATTGAAAACTTGTCCAATACTGCCCAGGACAGAGAGATCAAGGAAGTTACACCAGAAACGGAGGTGTGATCCATGTCAACTAAACTAGAATAAAAAGTGTAACAACGTAACATGTGAGAAAGAGTGTGAAACTGTGAGGCTGACTATACGACGTCATTGTAAATTTGTATTTAAAAATTTTCCGAAAAAAACAGAAAACGCTAAAAACAAAAACTTTCTGGAATTGCAAGAAAAAGTCAGGAAATTTGAAAAATTTACAATAGCAGAGCTGAAATGAGTCAAAATAACTGAGGGGATGTTCGTCTGCGAGATGTGAGGGAAGAAATTAAATGTAGATGGGTACATGAACCTAAAATAAATATAAAAGTTAAAGCCAGTGCCGCTAAAGCAGAAATCCTTTGCAACTACGCGAAACTTTGGATACGACATAGGTGGAGTAACGATCGGAGTACTAACAGTCGGTGTCATTTGAACAGGTAATTTCAATGCAGCCGCGGCCGTACGCCTGGAACAGCATGCTACGCCCCTGATGCTACAGGCCCCGCCACGTGGCGTGGAGGAGACTGCAGCAGCAGATGAGGCGGAACCGGCTGGGCCAGTTTCATAAAGATGTTCTCGAGTCTAGTAGTTCAACAACGCTGGAAGTTTTCGAGATCCGCAAGTCGCATTCACTGGCGGATCCAGGATTTGGTGACGGGGGCGGTAAAATTTTTCACTGGGGGATCTGGGGGCGGAGCCCCCAGAAGTTGAAAAAAATTTGTTTTTGCAATAAAATCGGTCTTCGGATCTTTAATTTTTTAATTTTGAAGAGCTCAGAAAATTTTTTAAAATACAACACATTTTTAGTCAAAAATAGTAATTTTTCCGAAAAATCGGATGCATTTCAAGTTTTTCCGTCATAAATGCAATAAATATGCCATTAAAAATTAGAAAATGTTTTGGCTTTTTACCCTTTTCCCTATTTTTCCGTAATTTTCCCTAGCTTCGAATCGCGACGGGGAGCGGACGCCCACCGCCCCCCCCCCCCTGTATCCGCCCCTGGTCGTATGTCACGCTGAAAAAGTTGTCGAGTTCTCGAGTCAAGTTCTCTGCTCTATTTTGACCAGAGAAATTTTTGCCAACATGATATCTACTACAGGAACTTTGAAAATCTAAATTCATAAATTTTTTCCTCCTGTTTAAATTGATTGCATAGTTTACTAAATAAATTACAATAAAATTGTCCGTAGAAACATTTTCATATAATTTTCAATACAGAAGAGGTTGCTGTCACTGAAAACGAACTACTCGAAGACTTGAAAACTCGAGAACTCGAGAAGGAATTTTATGAAACTGGCCCTAGGAATCTCTACTTTAGTTCTCGGTTGAGTCTCGCCAAGGAACAGGGGTATGAATTTTGTGGGGCTACGGACTGACTGGCGCCTTTAAAAAGCAGGGATTTGGACCGTAGGCGCGCTAGCCCTAGAGCATCTACCAGAAGCTTCAATCAGCTCAACCTAAGTTAGATTATATCTAAAAATCCTATTAGACAACTGAAGGTTTATTAGGAATAACGAAAATGTAAGTACAAAACTGGAGAGAAGTTAACAACAAACGTACAAAACTTACTGCCTACCCGTGTAAACGTATAGTAGATTCGCCCAATGTGCGTCATACCCCAAAGTGCGTCACTCAGCCGTTTAAAGTGATCTGGTGCATTACAAAACGGAAGATATCCTAAAGTTTTTACATTTCTGAGCAGGTCTATTCAAGCTCTATGCAATGGTGTAAAAATTATTTCCTAAAAATTTTTTAACCGTGCACAATGCTACAAAATTCAATATACTTTGAATAAAACACCCGTTGTCCGCCAAAGTTTAAGCAATGTCCCAAATGCAGTTTTATGCACCTAACAACCTTAATACCTAACAACGTTTAAAGTGTCAGCTACCAAATTGTTCGTTAGGATCTGCTGATTCCAAAAATATAAACAATTCCTGATT
Organism: Trissonchulus latispiculum; assembly: GCA_030248195.1. Lineage (NCBI taxonomy): Eukaryota > Metazoa > Nematoda > Enoplea > Enoplida > Ironidae > Trissonchulus > Trissonchulus latispiculum. The sequence continues at coordinate 9,680 of JASAND010017873.1, forward strand.
TCGCCGTACTAGAACTAAGAAATTCCGATTTTACTGGAACCACTGATCAGTGCCTAAAGTGCGTCGCTCTAAATTAACTTTTTGCGCAAATATCCCTAATGTGCGTTCGTATCTTTTACATGTAAATTTGCTTCAAATAAATGCAAATACTAGCTCTATAACTTAACTTAAGTCAAAACTAAGTGCAAAAACACAATCCTAGGAATAATTCTGAGCAATCTGATACCAAATTCTCTGTTTTTACGGCATTTTATTTTTTTCAGTAAAAGTCGTTGTTTCCTGCTTTAAATCATAAAATTACATTTTATTAATTGTTATAGATTAATTTGCAACTCAAATTCGTTTTAAATAATACAGTGCTGGCATTTTAACAAATTTTTCGAAGATCACAGATTTTGTTGATTTTGATATATATTGTTTATATACGACCCAACTACCATATAAAAAATTTTCGTAGCATAAAATTGTCGGAAACAGGGGTTATTGCATCTCAAAGTTTGGTTTTCTAATGCAAATCATAGGAACTTTGAAATGACGCACTTTAGGACGCGTCCGACGCACTTTAGGGAATGAACTTTTCACAGCGAAAAATTTCATTTTTTAACATAAAAATGGCTATAACTTACGATTGGCTTTACCTAATACCGTCAAATTTTACAGAAATGTACAAGAAGAGGTACTTGAGACTTCTGTAAAGTTTTATGTTATGAAATTTCGCCATTCAAAAGTTACAGATTTTCAAAGTGACCACTCCTTTTGCGTAGACAAAAGGTGACGCAGATTGGGCGCATCTACTATAAGTTTGGAAGGGGAGACAAAAACCGGGGGAAATGTGGAAAAATCGGGACGGAAAAACAGTTCCCGAAAAACCGGGAACTTGTAAGTTGAGTAAATAAAAAAGGGGATTACGATTTAACATTGATTAGAAAAGCAGAGGATTAGAAGGGGAAATAATTGGGCACCCCAAAAGTCACTTTAAATCAACAAGTACCGTAATTAATCACAAAAACAAAACAAACAAGGTGACCCCTAAAAGGGGAACTGTTCCACGACTGAGCTTAGTTGTCAGTTGGGTTGGGTGTGCAAGTATTGCTACTGTGTGCGCTTTGTGAGACAAAACCAAATTACTATTTCGCAGAACCGCTAAATATATACGATTTTCTCCCATCGCTTATGGGAAGCTTGTTATAATTATACGCTGCTCTCGAGTTAGCTATTACATGCAGCAGTTATGAGTAGCGTCAGCTAAAATAATTTATAACTAGGATTGATAACTAACGAGGAGGAATTGAGGAATTGTCAAAAACTGCCAATAAATTCCCATAATTGCCACAAAAATGTTGGATAGACGATAGACGACGTTGTGCACGATCACCGCAGGTAAACTGACTGATTAGAAATGCTTCACCTCATTTGCATATTACACCCAACAGTCGCAATTTAATCTGATCTCAAAAATCCGCAGAAGGGGGCGCTTGCAACAAAGCACCAATAAGTAAATTTAGCCTAAAATTTGTTCGTATCCCCTCCGCATATTTCTAAACAAAATAATGTTTGAAAATTAAGAGTTCAAACAAACTAAATTGAAATTGAGTACAAGCTGTTTATTTTTAAATTATAGTAATACCTTAATAAAATAGAGCTAATAATTTAGCGCACCTTGCCCCCTGTGGTTGAAAAAATAGTCCCACACTATACTAGCCTTGTGTTGAGCATAGAGCGGAATCTACTCCAATGCTACAGAAATGGCGAGAGAATGGCGTCTTCAAATCCGACTTCAAACTTCGCTCCAAAATTAACAACTGACTCCCAAACCAACTTTCAACAGACTAACTTAGACATCTGCTAGCTGAGTGACCAAAACATTTACACAACAGGTGAAAATACATATAGCGTTTGCTCAACTCATTTGCACAAATTTTTGACTTTTGTCAGTCTAACTTCACACTGGCCTTTGCCTTAACGAACCAACATAAGACACTGACACACATAGCATAGACTATTTTTATTATTCCTGCTGGAGCAGGAATGTATAAAATCAGTTTTCTCCATGTTTAGCATGTGTTTTCTCTATTTCGGCACAGCGAAGCTCTATCTTCAACGCAGGGCTAGTATAGGGCACTTTTTTGCGAAAGTTCAATTATGCAAATTAGGCTAGCACCTTTATAAGCGAAAAAATTTTCAATCTTATCGCAGTAGTCAACTGCCAGCAACCTGAACGGTTGCATATTTTTGGGTGCGTAAGTGTAGCTTGGGAGCTTCACATAGGCACATTAAGGATTCATTGAGTTGAGACCTTGGGCTCATCTTTAATGAATCACTCGTCTAACTTATGACACCAAAAATTTAGATCTTGTAAAATTTTTCACTGCTGAACCGACAGATCCCGCTTTATCTTGAAAAAATGTCGCCGATAATTAAGGTAGGTCTTTCAGATCTTCTACTTCTGAACTGAAGTAGAACAATGTTACAGAGCTAACCAGTACAGTATGCTCGTATCCGACCATTGCTGTTCTGCTGAGTTGTCAGCAAAAACATTCTGAAGACTATTATAATAAACTCAACAGTCTCGTTCGCTTTACAAAATTTTGCATAAAACAATTTGAGATGATTTCTGAGCATTTTCTACTGAAATTATTAAAGGTCCACTAATGAATATTGCCCCCTTTGGGGTCAACTTGTTAATAGTAGAATTTAGAGATGAGGTTCTTTCTTTTCCCTGGAACGACTTGGAAAAAGAACATTAATTTAATTTCCTTGTCAAGCTTTAGACCGAAAGTAGTTATATAAAGTTGATATAACCTAAGAGTGTATTGCCCACGAATTTGGAGAGGATACTGAGTCGGTGGATAAGATTTTAAAGTTTAAAGTTTACAGATTTTGATTAGAAAATTATTAAGATAAAATGAAAACCATTTTCTTAGCCAGGCTTCTTCTTTCAGGTCAACTGTTGGTGTGACCGTTGAACGAATGACAGCCGTGATAAAGCCGCTCCATGCTCGAATGTTTTGGACGAAAACAAAGATCTCTTGTATTATCATAGGAATATACACAATTTCACTGATACTCAGCTTTCATACCTTCCTATTCCGTGGAATTGGTCGCATTCCTTTGTGTCAAAATGCCACCGCTTCGGACCAGTCAACTTATTATTGGAAGGTTCCCCTTATGAATACAGTAATGTCACGTTACTATCTAATCTCTGTTCACATAAATCTGATCTTTGTTCTACTTCTCCCACTGGGAATTATTGCGTTCATGAACTCAATCATAATCCTGTATTTGAGGCGAAGTTCCCGATCTCTGGAGCACAACCAGTCGGATCGAAATTCCAACCGACACTCACTTCATGGGAAAAGTAATGAAAGAAAAATCACATTCATGGTGTCGGTGATTATCATCGCTTTTATCATCCTAAACATCCCGTCGGGGATTCTATTCCTGCTGGAACTACTCATTAAACCTAAGAAGTGGTTCTATGAACTACTGAAACTGTCTAATATGCTGGTAACCTTTGGAAAAACGATTAACTTTATCCTCTACTGCATTTCAAGCATCCACTTTCGTCGACGTCTGCTATGTCTGCTTTGTTCGTGGTTGAAGCATTTTGGGATCACCAAGACAGTACCTCACAAAGAGTCAACATCCTCAACCAAGAACGATGCTAGAAAAACATCACGCTGGAGTATGACATCTCAGCCTAGTCCGATTAACTATAAGGTTTCGGTGAAACCTTGCCCAAATGGGGACGAAATTCCTCTGAACTGTGTAACGGCGAAAAAGAATCAATCTTTTCATCTTTATAACTAAAGAAATGAGAACTTATTGTTCCTAACTTATACATAATTATATATTGTCTATTAAAGACATTCGATAAATATATACAATTAAACGTAGCCGTCGATTACACATCGTCACTGAAAGAATCCATATTTGAATCAGGAGACAAATTCCTCACTTTTTCAACAAATCACGTACAATAAATTGATCACAAAATACACACAGGCTGCCCAAGCTCAATCTCCTATCCTGATAATAGTTCAACCAGCGAACAGTCAGTCATTACATATCAAGGTTAGGCCACTTCTTTCCTGTCGACTGGCTTCCTTGTCACTCCGCGACTTAAAATTTATCTCTTCATTACACCTTTCATGAACACTGAGAATGACTGCTTACGGCCAACAACATCTGCAAACGAAACGATCCTTCTTTTGGGAGAGGGTTGTCACTTCTTTCTCTTCATCTTCTTCATCTTCCTGGACCGTCGTGAGCAGACTCAATACGGTTGGACTAACTAGAGTCGGCCTGCATCCCGGAGATAGGCAAGAACAAGGGGGACCTCTCGAAAGGATGCCAAGCCTGGGCCGGGACCCGAAGTGCAGTAGTCTGGCGCCTCAATGAGCACGGCAGTGTAGTAATAGGTGGGTCGGGTCTTCTTCCGAAGCTGAACAGTCAAGGTAGGCGGGGAGCGGCGAGAGACCCACCCTGTTGCTCTGTTTGGCCAGCAGGAGGGAGTGGCCATTCATTACATCTCAACTGCCAGAGAGTCACTCGCTCCTTCCTGGTGAGACCTTGCTCCAGTTCCAGCGAAGCAGGTTTGTTCCCGTCAAAAGCTCCATTTGTATCGTCGGCCTTCCAAACCGCATACATTCTTCACGGATATATTTTTGATGGCGGTTTTGGGGGTGGTGTAGTTCGTTTGCTCCTGTTCGTTAGTTCATCTCCTCGTTTGCTTGCTCCATTTCAGTTCCCAATTTAGCAGCAGTGTTAGCTGCTTCGTTGCCAGCAACATCGATATGACTGGGAGTCAACTGAACGGTGACATGGACCCCAATCTTCTCCACGTCAGTCTAATCTTCTCCAATCTTCCATATACTGATGGCCGCTGGGGTGCTCGCGGTTTGGCAGCCAGCTTTGAGACTGGGATAAGGAGTCAGTACATATCCTGGCCTCCCTGAAAAGGCCTCCGTCCTCGGTTGCTACAGCAGCAGCACCTACCATATCAGCAGCCAAGCGATCTTTCGCCCAGCTGAGGCTTCCCTGAAAGCAATTTGCTTCGCTGGAGCGGAGGGGACCAGCAGGAGGAGTAATTTGATTCATTAGCGTACCTCTACGTCCGTCATATATACACTACTGCACCTGAGCCTCCGGCCTGATTGGCATCTTTCACAACACCAGCTGTCCAAATCATCAGATCGGCAGGTGGAAGCTTCACCAAGGCTGCTAGAGTGATTCGGTCAGCTGATGCGGCAGTGGATCTTTCTTGCTTGAGCTGTTGAGACCAATGTCAGTATATATATATATATATATATATATATATATATATATATATATATATATATATATATATATATATATATATATCTTGTTTATTACCACTTTCAAAAATATTAACCAAAGCTAGTCGGCCCATGTCAAGATAAGTCCTTTTTGATGCGTTCTGTTCAACTAATTGTTTTTCTTGGAACTTTTATTTTCATGGGGTTTTTGGGGGTTCTAAATTATAGGGTTCTTAATTTTTTGTAGAGAGTTGATCTATAACTATGAGTAGTTTCATTTTTGAGAGGGGTTCTCGGGGTTCTTGGGTGTTCTTAACCTTTTGATGAGATTTGATCCTTCACTATTGAGTTTTAAGTGTTTGCTGGAGGTTCCTGTGTGCGTTGCCTGAACTTATCTATTGCAGTCTTGTCCATCTTGTAGTCAGCAGCATCCAATTTATACCCATATTGTGGATATTGGAAGGTTATTTCCACAAATTTTTGAGTCTAAAGTTCTGAGAGAAGCCAGGAGGATCTCCCAACACACCCCGGTTATATGCCGCAAATTTGATTACTGAGATACAAATATACATATCATCAACAAATCATGAAGTAAAGTGTTAGATAGAAAGGGTCCACAACGTAGTCATATAACCATAGTCACTGAGTGCTGGACACCAACGCTTTAAAAAATTGAAAAAAACCTCCTTCTTCTAATGGGGGTTCTAGGGGTTATAACATTTATCTTGACATGGGCCAGCTGGTCGGTCGCAAGCAGCCTTCAATACTATTTTCAATCATAAGTAGATACATAATGTATAATACCGACTGCGATTTTGGAGGTGGCGAATACGCGAAGTGTGGACATTTCTCTGTGAAAACGAACTTTTTTCTGAATGAATATTTTTTAACTAATCTTTCTTTCTTGGGCTGTTGAGACCAATGCCAGTATATATATGCCAACCCAGCTGTCTATCCTTAACTGGTCGGTAAATGGGTACCACTGCGGTGGGAAGGTAACAGGAGTCTGTGTTCTGGCGTAATGCCTGATGAAGGGCTGGCCCCCCTTCCACAGATGTAGTCAACATTAGAATTGTCACTCCTGGCTTCGGGCTGTGAATCCGGAGATAAGCACCGGCACCCTATAACCTTCTGTAGGTTGGAGTTCTCTCCAGGGGTCACTTTACCTTTTTTTATATATATATATATATATATATGCTAGAGTGATTGCGTCAGCTGATACGGCAGTGGATCTTTCTTTCTTGAGCTGTTGAGACCAATGTCAGTATATATCTATATATATATATATATATATATATATATATATATATTTATATATATATGCTAGAGTGATTGCGTCAGCTGATACGGCAGTGGATCTTTCTTTCTTGAGCTGTTGAGACCAATGTCAGTATATATATATGTATTGTGACATTGCCAGGTGAACTCCATAGTGGGATGGAAGTGCTGGACCCGGTTCCGATTTTTGAAACCGGTTTCGGTTCTTGGCTACCGGTTCCGGTTCACCGGTTCCGGCTCCAACTGGTAGTTTTCTAAAATGGCTGTTGTACATTTTACGGGGACAGAAACCCTGCAGTGCGTTAATTGCCGTTTTCCACTTGAAGTCAAAACTCAACGATAATAGAGTTGAGAAGACTAGTTCAAAGGCAATGACCTCAAAGACTGTCCCCGTAAAATAAATAGAAAGTAAAATCTGCCCCAGCATTCTAAATGGATTTAAATAAGAGTTGAGTTTTTGAAAAATTTTAACACTTTGAATTTGAATTTAAGAATTTGAACCAGTTTTGATAACAATTCATATAATTAAAATGAGTTACAGGGTTTCATATTTTAAGAAAGTTTGAATTTAACAGATTAGTCAAAACTATATTAAAGGGTCTTTTATTTAATACGTAAATTATACTGTCTTAATAATATAATGAGAAACAGTTATTATTGAGTTTATTAGAAATTTAACAATGTATATAATCATATGATTTAATACATTTAGGTTAACTTAAGGTTTCGGATCTTTTGCGCTTTCCCCCCCAGCCCTAACTTTTGATTTTTTTTGACCAATAACTTTGAAATTTGGTGTGGGTGCATACTCCAGGCTGGTGAATTCAAAAATTCAAAAATTTTAAAATTTTAAAAAATTTTAAAAAATTTTAAATTTTTGTTTGGTAAGGGGGGACCAAGGGGAACCAAAAAAGTTTTTGAAAAAATTTTGCTGAAAACATGCATACATGGGTTTTCTGGGGCGCTGAGCACGAATCTGAAATCCGTTTTTCGATTCAGCTTTTCGTTAGCTCAGTATAAGCTAAAGTTGTAAGCTTAACATGTAAGCTTATACTGAGCTAACGAAAAGCTGAATCGAAAAACGGATTTCAGATTCGTGCTCAGCGCCCCAGAAAACCCCTGTATGCATGTTTTCAGCAAAATTTTTTTCAAAAAATTTTTTGGTTCTTCTTGGTCCTCCCTTACCAAACAAAAATTTAAAATTTTTTAAATTTTTTTTAAAATTTTAAAATTTTTGAATTTTTGAATTCACCAGCCTCGAGTATGCACCCACACCAAATTTCAAAGTTATTGGTCAAAAAAATCAAAAGTTAGGGCTGGGGGGGGGGAGAAAAGCGCAAAAGATCCAAGGTTTCTAATGCCTATGCTTTAAAGTTTTTTGTAAGTTCCATATACGTGTTTTTTCTCAATTCAGTTATTAAAATGCCATTATCATAAAATTCGTTTAGTATGCGGCGACAGATTTTACGTTTCTATTCATTTTACGGGGACAGTCTTTGAGGTCATTGCCTTTGAACTAGTCTTCTCAACTCTCTATTATCTTTGAGTTTTGACTTCAAGTAGTAAAAGGTAATTAACGCACTGCAGGGGTTTCTGTCCCCGTAAAATGTACAACGAACCTCTAAAATCGCTAAAATCACTCAATTTTTATTTTTTGAAAATTGACTGCACAATAGTGCTGGGACCGATTCCAATTTTGGAAACCGGTTCCGATTGGTATTTTTGAAAAAAGCTAAAATCACAAAATTTTTGTTTTTTTCCGAAATTGCTATAAAAACCGTATATATATATATATATATATACATATATATATATATATATATATATATATATATATATATATATATATATATTTACGCGTAACTATAAAGGTGTTTTTAAAACCGTTTTTGTTAGTTGTTACAAATTACAAGTATATATTTACTGTGAAAACGATGCTGTCTTCTAGAGGGTGCTTCCTAAACTGCGGCCCGGCCCGGCCCGGCCCGGCCCAAATTGCCTAAAATGCGGCCTCATGTTAAATTTTCAAAATACACTAGAATTGGATTTTTGGGCCGCAAATAGCCTAAAGTGCGGCCCTAGGCCGCAAACTTCCTAAACTGCGGCCCATCATCCTTGGCCGCAAATTGCCTAAAATGCGGCCCAATCATCCTTGGCCGCAAACTGCCTAAAATGCGGCCCGAACTGTTTTTGGGCCGCAAACTGCCTAAAATGCGGCCCGAACTGTTTTTGGGCCGCAAACTGCCTAAAATGCGGCCCGAACAGTCTTTGGGCCGCAAACTGCCTAAAATGCGGCCCGAACAGTCTTTGGGCCGCAAAATGACTAAAATGCGGCCCGAACAGACTTTGGGCCGCAAACTGCCTAAAATGCGGGCCGAACTGTCTTTGGGCCGCAAACTGCCTAAAATGCGGCCCGAACTGTTTTTGGGCCGCAAAATGACTAAAATGCGGCCCGAACAGCCTTTGGGCCGCAAACTGCCTAAAATGCGGCCCGAACAGCCTTTGGGCCGCTAACTGCCTAAAATGCGGCCCGAACTGTTTTTGGGCCGCAAACTGCCTAAAATGCGGCCCGAACAGTCTTTGGGCCGCAAACTGCCTAAAATGCGGCCCGAACAGTCTTTGGGCCGCAAAATGACTAAAATGCGGCCCGAACAGCCTTTGGGCCGCAAACTGCCTAAAATGCGGTCCGAACTGTCTGGGCCGCAAACTGCCTAAAATGCGGCCCGAACTGTCGAACAATTTTAGGCAATTTGGGCCGGGCCGGGCCGGGCCGCAGTTTAGGAAGCACCTAGGAACACCAGTTGGTTTTTAGCAGAAACGCGAAGGGAGTACATAGTTGAAGCGAGATAGCGATCAGTTTTAGTAGTTCTAGCTGCACGAAATTGCAAATACTAAACCCGGAAACTGCTTCATCAGGTTTTGTTACAGATTCATGACCTTTGAACCTTTTGGGCCCACTTTCCTTGTCTTCGAAATGGTTTGGCACTTTCGCTGGTAATAAAGACGATGGACCTTGGAACACCAAAGAAGCCAAGCTGTTCAGTTACGTCTAGAAAGTTCCAGCTGGTTAACCACGAAGAAAACAGGACTCCACTGACATTTTTCATGTGTTCCATTGTCTGTTCTTGTTCATGACTATATATTAGTGATGTGGATCGGATGTGAACAGATATATTCATTAATCTGCCAAGTTTGGTGATTTTTTACCAAATAATGAGTGAGAAATTATCAAAAGAATGTGAAAATTATGAAAAATGGCCATTTTTAGCAAAATTTGCTGTTTTTGTGGCAAGTTTTTTGAGCTTACTGTAGTTGATAGAAACATGCGAGTACTTTCATAAGACGTGGTTTGATGCGTAGAGTGCAGCTATCTATTGGCTGTTTCTGTAACTTTTGCCAATCGTTCAGGACAAGCAAAAGAGTACCGTAGGTCCTGTTTTTCATGGTCCAAAAATGGCCGATTTTCCAAAATTCTGACTTTAAAAATTCGACAAAAATCCAATACTGAACAGAATTGCTTCGGAGGAGATAGCTGCACTCTACAATATGTCCTTAATGGTTCTGAAAAGGTTTCAGAGTTCTGACTTCTATACAGCGAAAAATTTTTCTGCCACAAACTTTTCAACCTAACTTTTTCATTTTCCTATGTTTAACACATGTCGAGGTCACCATTGAGGGCCTGTACAGAACGATACAAGCAATATTTCGCAAAACGCACTTGTCTTGTTTCGCGGACCCATTGGGAGTACAAAATATGTAAAAATGAGCAAAATCGGAGATGGTCGAAAAATCGGCAAAAAAGTGACCCCCCCTGGGGGGGGACACTTTTTTGCCGATTTTTCGACCATCTCCGATTTTGCTCATTTTTACATATTTTGTACTCCCAATGGGTCCGCGAAACAAGACAAGTGCGTTTTGCGAAATATTGCTTGTATCGTTCTGTACATGCCCTTAAAGGTGACCTCGACATGTGTTAAACATAGGAAAATGAAAAAGTTAGGTTAAAAAGTTTGTGGCAGAAAAATTTTTTGCTGTATAAGAGTCAGAACTTTGAAACCTTTTCAGAACCATTAAGGACATATTGTAGAGTGCAGCTATCTCCTCTGAAACGATTGTGTTCAGTATTGGATTTTTGGCGAATTTTTAAAGTCAGAATTTTGGAAAATCGCCCATTTTTGGACCATGAAAAACAGCACCTACGGTACTCTTTTGCTTGTCCTGAACGATTGGCAAACGCTACAGAAACGGCCAATAGATAGCTGCACTCTACGCTTAAAGCCGCGTCTTATTAAAGTACTCGCATGTTTCTATCATCTACAGTAAGCTCAAAAAACTTGCCACAAAAACAGCAAATTTTGCTAAAAATGGCCATTTTTCATAATTTTCACATTCTTTTGATAATTTCTCAATCATTATGTGGTAAAAGATCACCAAACTTGGCAGATTAATTAATATGTCTATGTCTGTCACATAATGTGGCCAAAACAAATGCGTCAATATTGAACATGCTGCTGTGGCGGCACCTTTGATCTTTATAGGTGAAAAATGTCAATTTTAAAATTTTTCCAAATATAGACAAAATGGGTATCAATCGATAGCTAATGGAACGAGGAGCAACTTTTCTCATACAACCATGGGTCTAAAATGTTGTCTGTGTAAGATAGAACGAGTTAAAGTTATACTGGGCAATCCTGCAAGGTTAGGTCAGTGCAGCACTCAAGCATGCATTATGAACGCCTGGATAGCTGGCCTTGAGCCACGTCTGCACTTAAATATTACTTAGTAAAAGCTTTAATTTGGTGTATCGGTTAACCCTGCTTTCGGTCGCGTTTGGTCTCCACCTGACCTTGCAGGGCTCATCGCCGGAATTTTCAAGTTTTCCGGCTTTGAACCTGAATAACTCTGTCACAGTTTAATTTCGAACGCTAATATTCTAAGTTATTTTTCAGAACATATGGGGGCATATTATGTGTAAAAATGAGCGAAATCCGTGACTATCGATTTTTGACCAAAGTGACCCCCCCCTTAAGTAGTTCAAGCGTTTTATAATCGTTTCGATTAGTCAGAAGTTTAATAAATTTGAATTCGTAATAAAACAATACAAGATTTGCCAAGAAAGGTCCACCACTAGTACCCATCGGGATACCTACTTTTTGTCGAAACACTTTACCACCTACACAAAAATATGCTTTATCTACCAACCATTATTTAGAGTGCTTTAAAAGCATTGTTTCAGCTGTTTTCAGGATGCAAAACTACCTACGCATTTTGCGGCCCAAAAGACAGTTCGGGCCGCATTTTAGGAATTTTGCGGTCCAAAGACTGTTCGGGCCGCATTTTAGGCATTTTGCGGCCCAAAAGACAGTTCGGGCCGCATTTTAGGCATTTTGCGGTCCAAAGACTGTTCGGGCCGCATTTTAGGCAATTTGCGGCCCAAAGACAGTTCGAGCCGAATTTTGGGCATTTTGCGGCCCAAAAGCAGTTCGGGCCGCAGTTTAGGCAGTTTGCGGCCCAAAGACAATTCGGGCCGCATTTTAGGCAGTTTGCGGCCCAAAGACAGTTCGGGCCGCATTTTAGGCAGTTTGCGGCCAAGGATGATTGGGCCGCAGTTTAGGCAATTTGCGGCCAAGGATGACGGGCCGCAGTTTAGGAAGTTTGCGGCCTAGGGCCGCACTTTAGGCTGTTTGCGGCCCAAAAATCCAATTCTAGTGTATTTTGAAAATTTAACATGAGGCCGCATTTTAGGCAATTTGGGCCGGGCCGGGCCGGGCCGGGCCGCAGTTTAGGAAGCACCCTTCTAGAGCAAAATGTTGGATACATTTTAGGTACCAGAGCAGGAGCTTGCCAAGCTATAAGTAATTCTCAATCCAGACAAACATTTAGCTATGAACGACGGAACATAGAAATAGCAAACATACCTTACTATAGGTAACCACTAGGGTTGTGCTAAATACGAAAAAGGGGGGCCGGGGCCGGCCCCCGGCCCCCCACATTGGGAGGCCGGGCCGCTTTATTTGAGGGGCCGGCCCCCCCACCGGCCCCCCGGGCCGTGATCGACACCGGCCCCCGGGGCCAAGTTCACCACCGGCCCCCGCGGCCCCAATGCCAGAAAAATTTTCCTTATCAATATAATGATTTGAAAATAGTCATTTTTTGCATAGTTTTATCCTACGTCGCAAGTTTGCGTTATTTTCTTGGCTCTGGAATAATAATTGACTCCAATATGCTGTTTTCACACTCCATATCCAAGTTAAGCTATCCTGCCGGTGCAGTGGCACATGAACTAGATTAGAGTAGAAAGAAATTATAGAAGTCAAAATAAACAAACTGGAATGTACTCCATGCCGGAGTCGTTTTTCACTATGCTAAGGTTTCACCTAAGCTAACTTTTCACAGAAAAGGATCGTTAGTTTTGCAATTTCGTTATTTTCAATTGCAATGGATTGGTATTTTTGAAAAAAGCTAAAATCACAAAATTGTTGTTGTAAAAACGATTGTTTTAGTATAAAATAATGAGGTCATTAAGCTAATTATTGCTGCGAAATAACACGGAATTAACAAGGAAATTTTAAAAATTTTATGCGAAACCTATCATTTTGAATAATATTATTCGAAAGCTGTTGACCTAGTGGATTTAGTGGTAAAGGAACTAAGCCGATCAATTGGAATAGCTACGTGAGTCAAGTTAGCTTACCATGTTTAACTACAAATTATAATTTTGGTGTCGCTGGATAGCCCTCAATTTGTAGTATATGTAGTAACTTTCAGTTTAATTTGTAGTTGTAGGGTTAAAGAGAAATCAGCGATTGAAATTTCATACCTTTAACATATAAAATGTGCGTATCTCTAGCACATGTGACGCAATCACGTGACCAAATCTGAGTCACATGTGGAGCAGAGACATACGTACTACATGTTAAACACATGAAATTTCAATCGCTGATTTCTCGTTAACCCTATAACTACAAATTAAAAGGAAAGTTACTACATATACAGCTACTGTCATATTTTAGTGGAAAGAAAGATTCTTTCTTTCTTTTCTTTCTTTCTTTTTCTTTTCTTTCTTTCTTTCTTTCTTTCTTTCTTTCTTTCTTTCTTTCTTTCTTTCTTTCTTTCTTTCTTTCTTTCTTTCTTTCTTTAAAGAAAGAAAGGAAGAAAAGAGGGGACAAGAATCAAAGTTTCGTGATATAAAGGTTAGTCCAAGCATTTGATTGACATTTGTTTTGGAAACCTTGGGCTTAATACACAGGGTCTGTCCGTGCGCGTGCGTAGTGTAGTAGAAGAAGCCACGTTTACATCAAAGCCAGTGTTAAGCGAAAGGTACAGATCAAATATCACAACATTGAGAGCCAGGCCAGGGCAAATTCAAATTATTGGACTTTCTTTCTTTCTTTCTTTCTTTCTTTCTTTCTTTCTTTCTTTCTTTCTTTCTTTCTTTCTTTTTCTTTTCTTTTCTTTCTTTCTTTCTTTCTTTAAAATTTGTTTTTCTTTGCACTCAAATATGACAGTAGCTGTACTACAAATTGAGGGTTATCCAGCGACACCAAAATTACAATTTGTAGTTAAACCTGGTCAGCTGACTTGACGTACGTGGAATAGCTATAATAGCTGTTACGGGAAAATTACTTTTTCCGTTAAACCATCGGCCAGCTTAACTAATTGAATTAAGTTGTACACCATTAAATTCGCCTCGTCAAGAGCTTTCGAATGATATACAACACGATGGGTTTTTCTTAAAATATGGCAACTTTCCATGTTAATTTCTAGTGTTAAGTAACAGCTATAATTAGCATGATTACGACATTATCTTGTATCAAAATAGTCGTCTTCGCATGTGCAATCCATTGCAGTTTAAAATTATGAGATTGGGTAAATAGCGAGCTTTTTCTGTGAAAGAATCGCTTAAAAAGCTACAAAACTTCCTATAGCTTACACAAAAACCTTTAAGAGTGAAGGATAGAGTCAGGGAATATAGAAATTGATCCTAACATAGAGCATACATCCCATCAAGAGTACATAATAACTAAGAGTGTGACAAGCGTCACACTCTTAGTTATCAAGCAGAAAACATCATCTGCACAATAACGGCCTACCCCCCCACAACTGAGTACCTGGTGACCCCCCCACAACTGAGTACCAGGTACACAATTGTGCACGAGCACTCGCTTGTGACCCCCCCCCACAACTGAGTACCAGGTACACAATTGTGCACGAGCACTCGCTTGTATGTTTACATGTTGAAGCCAAAAAGTGGCCAGCTGCTGATAGAATGTTTTTGGCTTCAACATGTAAACATACAAGCGAGTGCTCGTGCACAATTGTGTACCTGGTACTCAGTTGTGGGGGGGGGGTCACAAGCGAGTGCTCGTGCACAATTGTGTACCTGGTACTCAGTTGTGGGGGGGGGTCACCAGGTACTCAGTTGTGGGGGGGGTAGGCCGTTATTGTGCAGATGATGTTTTCTGCTTGATAACTAAGAGTGTGACGTTTGTCACACTCTTAGTTATTATGTACTCTTGATCCCATGCATCTTGATAGATAAGATCTCAGTTCCGATTACTACGTTGTTTCGACGATAATTTTTCCAAAGTATTTCCATCCAAGAAGCTATTAATATAAGATGAAATCTGATAGTTTGCCAAAAACTAAAATTAAATAATAGCTATCAATACCTTTATTTACTACATTAGCATTGGAAAAATTTATACTTTCCACATGAAATCTAAATGGGGGCCGGTTTGGGGGCCGTGACCGACACCGGCCCCCGGGGTCGTGTTGGGCCCGGTCCCCCGATTTGGGGGGCCGGGCCGTGGGCCGGCCCCCGAAAACAAAATGGGGGCCGGGCCGTTTGGGGGGCCGGCCCCACCACCGACCCCCGAACAACCCTAGTAACCACTTGGTGCGTATCGCACTAGTCTGTCATTAGACAAAAAGCGGTACAGTTTATTTTAACTTTTGCTCAGCTTAACCTTTAATCAGGAGTTATGCATTCCTTTGCTGGTATGTATACTTCAGTTTAGGCTTGGCACATACAGATACAGGGGCAACATCGAAGAGTTGCCGTAAATCATCAAATACTTAATGCTTACCTTGTCAACTTTGACCTTGAGAAAGAGCCAACACGAATACACCTTAGTTATTATTTTGTAACCTTATTTTGTATTTATACCTGTATTTTGTAACATTATTATTATAACCTTTCCAGAAAACTTAAAACATTTGCCGAAAACCGCTATTAAAACATTTCTTAAAATAGATATTAAATCTTCTATATACGATTTACACAAAAACTTAGCCGTCCTCAAAAGTCAGTCTACGTAGACTTTCCAAAATTAGGCTAAATTCCAAATGCTAAATTCAAATTTCCGAGTTTTAAAATTGCACAAAATAAACATTGATTAAAGTTTCAAACAGCCAAAATTAACACCAGAACTGGTGCGGTTCCAAAAGCCGCCGGTTCCAGTTCTAAAAATCCTACGGTTCTTTTGGAACCGATCCCAGCAATTTCAAAATAGTTTTTGACTACTTTTTTACAATCTGTCGAAAAAAGATGTTGTCTGTCTCCACATTTTAGCAAAATGTTGGGTACATCTTAGGTAACAGAGCTTACCAATATACTAAGTATATAATTCTCAATCCAGACAAAAATTTTGCTATTGCCTTTCAGAAAGCGAACGTCACAACTTTAGTAAATAACAAGCATAGCTTACTGTGTCAAAAATAAAACTTTCCTCGACCAATTTCAGACCGTACAATAAAATTTGCTCATCGATTTAACAGTATAGGGTCAACTATTACAAAGGTTAATCATTGAAATGCAGCTATCTCGGGGCCGATGGTTTTTGAGATCGAAAAATACGTACATAGGAAGAAACAAATTTGGCCGCTACACTTGCATGCTGAAGCTCGAAAACACAATTACTCACTTGGTTCAAAGTGCGTCTGTTGCAAGTTTTTGAACACAAACATAGGTTGCAAATTTCTTTGAACTGATGGGTCCAATTTGTGGGGGGGGGGGTCAGCCGTTAGCGAACCGAGCAGTTTTTTCTCTGATAACAGAGACTAGTCTACAAGTGTCACACTCTTATCATTAGGTACTCTTGATACTTGACTTTTTAATAAGATTGCACGTCAGTTAGGGAAAAAACCAAATAGTGAATCCCTAACCGGTGAATACTCAAACTGTTAATTGAAACTGTGCGGGTTAGAGTTGTTGGCCGGCCGAGGAAAACCCGGCCGGCCGGCCCACTACGTCGACAATCCGGCCGGCCGGCCCACTATATCGACAATCCGGCCGGTCGGGTCAGAAGCACCCGGCCGGTGTCGTATAATATTTTCACCCCCATCATATTTTCACCCCCTTAAGGTATAATATTTTCACCCCCATTGTATTTTCACCCCATCATATTTTCACCCCCTTAAGGTATAATATTTTCACCCCCCATTGTATTTTCACCCCCATCATATTTTCACCCCTTAAGGTATAATATTTCCACCCCCCATTATATTTACACCCCCATCATTTTTTACCCTCATAATATTTTCACCCCCATTATATTTTCGCCCCATCATTTTTCAACCATCTACCGTTTATCTTTATACTGCATATACTCTGTCTGCCAAAGGAACAAAGCTGAAACAGAAAGTCAATGGTGCATTGCTCAAGCCATTTGTTGAAGAATCAGTTGCCGAACATGAAACCAAACGCCGTCGTCTTTCAACAGAGAGTGATTACAGCGAAGAAATGGATGTTTGCAGCCTTGCCCTTGACGTTCAGGAAGAGGATCCAGTTCAGATCGTGAAGCCATGGATAACCATTGGGAATATTCGTATGTCAGAAGAATGATCGGGATGATCTGGAAAATGGAAAGTGGTTAAGCGATAGTCATATAAATGCTGCTCAGCATCTACTGTGCCGCCAGCATCGTGCCGTCAATGGATTTCAAGATACGCTCTTAGGAGCACATGCACTGGGATATAAATCCATCACAGGACCGAGTGCTCAAATTCACCATGTTTCTGGAAATCATTGGATTTTATCAACGAATATTGGTGGCAACGTTAGGATTTATGATTCAATGCCTTTTTCGATGACATCAATGCTAAGACGAGAAATTTCAACCATATACAAGGACATGAAAGACGCTGACAACTGTATTCGAGTATTGGTTACTCCATGTCAGCGACAAAAGGGGGCAGATGATTGTGGCTTGTTTGCAATAGTTAATATGGTTGAAATTCTTGAAGGCCGGTTGCCAGAAAATGAAGTATACCATCAGAAAAAAATGCGTCAACATTTGCTAACCAGTTTCAACGCCGGAAAGATTTCACAATTTCCAGGAAAAGCAGTGGAAGTCCTGTTCATGGAAGAACAACTTGTCTGGGTCGCCACCTACTGCAAATGTCGACAGTATCTGCCATCATCAACCATTGTCCAATGTGCCTCTTGTAAGGAGTGGTGGCAGCAGTCGTGCGCCGGATTTACTCAGGAGAAACTACCACGCCGCTTTGTTTGTGCTAATTGCTAGCTGTAAAAACATTAATCTGTATGTATCCTTGCCGCTTTTGTTAGTATGTACTCTATATAACTAAAGTAATGCTGTGGTTCTATTGCTGTCTTTGCTAGTACTTTGTGAAAATGTCTGACAATCTTCTTTTTCATTCTACGATGTCGAGCTCATTTTCGTGTATGTATCTGTTAGAGTTGGGACCGGTTCCACTAGAACCGGTTGGAACCGGAACCGGAACCGGAACCGAACCGGAACGAATTTTAGAACCGGAACCGGAACCGGAACCGGTAGGATTTGGAACCGGTCGGTTCCACTCTTAAAAATGGACTTTAACTAATTTTTTGCAGGAGTTTAAATTTTCAAAAGCTGGATTTTGTTTTTGTGGTTGCCATTCACTGTTGCCATTCATATTGTCTTTTTCAAGCTAGTGACTGAAATTGAAACTAAACATCTAGTTTGAACTGAAACTAAGCAAATTTAGACCTGAAGGCAAAATATGTAGGATGAGGAAAATAATTACGAGTTTCAAACTAAACGTGAAATGAAGGTACAACTATTGGAACTGAAACTGAAGCTGACACTCCATAGAATAAATTTAGACCCTAAACTGAAAACGACTGCTTCAGCTACCACTGAAGGTGACACAAACTCACCGCTTCCCCTTTTCAGGCGATCGAGGCACGTTTCAGGTTTCACTGAAGCCGAGGCATAGAATTAAGAAAAATTTCAAATGTTTCTTTGAATCAAGACTAGTGACATTATCCCGTCTGTTACGACAAAAATTAAATGTTACACATTAAACTTCTGCCAAAATTTCATAAAAATCCTATAAAGTTTCGTACAATTGTTTCCAGTAAAGTTGCTGTAACTAATAGCTTATCTAGAGATATTGGTTATTCTTTGAAGACAATTTTAAAAAGAATGAAGTCATACAGTAACACAATTGCTAGATGTAATGGAGGTTGTAATCCTTTTTGGATAGTTGATAGCAGTAAACCTATAGTTAATTGTTTACGACAAATTTCTATGCAAAACAAAGCAAAATCAGTTTATACTTTCGATTTTTCGCAGTTATATACAAATTTAAATCACGACAAAATTATTGAAGCAATAACTGCAATAGCTAAAATTGCTTTTGGACATAACCAAAGAAAATTAAATTTCGGTTTTAAATCAGCTTATTTCAGTGAAAACAAATCTAGTAGATGCGTAAACTATGAAACCTTTTGTGAAATGTGTAAATGGTTGGTAAACAATGCATATTTTTGTGTAGGTGGTAAAGTTTTTAGGCAGAAGATAGGTATCCCGATGGGTACAAGTTGTGGTCCTTTCTTAGCTAATCTTGTATTGTTTTACTACGAATTCAAATTTATTAAACTTTTGACTAATAGAAACGATTATAAAAAAATCGCAAAAATCGCTTAAAATCGCTTTTAAAAGTACTCATAGGAAAAATTGCTGCCACAAGGGGTACCGAAATTTGCTTCCACAAGGGTCAGTGAAATTTGACCTCCCGTTCAGCGTTCAGGTATGCTCGTCTACCCCTTTGGGGGGATAAAGTTCATTTGGGAACACTTATATTCATAACATTCGTAGACGTGTTTGGTTTATCATGCATCAAAATTCATTTTTCAATTCAGCTTTTCGTTAGCTTACATATTGTAAGATGAAGTTGTTAGATTGAGCTATCGAAAAGCTCCAACATTTGAGCAAAAATGGTGACAAACTTTTTGGATCCCGTTTGTCTGCCCTGAAAATCTTTTAAATTTTTAAAAAATTGACTGAAAGTTTCACCAAATTTTAAGATAATAAATCAATAATAGACAGATCTGTCCGGGGATTTTTCTTTCACAAGAAGTTTCTATGTTCTAAATATTCGAAAATAGAAAAATCTCATCTATGCTCTATTTATCGAACATTGAAGAATAGAAATTAGAAATTTTAGGCTCTAAATTCTAAATAAATTGAAAAAAGATTTTAGGATTTAGAACCATAGAATTTCAGTTGTCCGGGGATTCTAGTATCATTTCTAATTTCTAAAAATTTCAAGAAGATATTTTAGAAATATACTCTAAATTTCAAAGATTTCAAAAAGGATTATAAGAAATTTAAACATTCCACTTCTGTTTCCTATAATTTGTAAAATTAGACTTTAGAATTTAGGAATTAGGATTTAGAAAACTTTGCTTTTGTTCTAAATTCTAAAATCCAAATGCACTTATAGTTACTCGAGTACAAGTTGTAGGACCTTAACTGTCAATTTTTAGACTTTAGAACTTAGAACTTGTTAAATTTTTGACATTAGACATTTCATATTGATTCAAGCTCCACGTGATAAGCTCAACCAATAAGAATCGCCGATGCGAACACAGAGCTAGTCAGCCTTGCTAGTTTATAAATAGTAGGATTAACTAAAAGCAGTGCCTATTGTACAGTTAGCTTTATAGTTTGTTCATGGTCCTAATAGAACTCAAAAAACAAAGAAAAACTTAATAAGTTTTGTAAATCCTGTCAATTGAACTAGATGGAAGTTTATTTGACCTGACTATGTATATTAGAATTAGACGTATCTCGTGCACGTGATCTTTTACATCATCCCAAGTTCGTCACTTTAGGTCAGGGTTGGCTTTTTCCGGAAAAAAGATTGCCGAAGAAAAAGATTGCCGGAAAAACCGTTTTTTCCTTTTTTTTACCGATCACCTCAAAATTCACCAATGTGCTAAAAGTTGCGTTATTTCATGTTTCTACATGCATAGAAGCTGTTTTCAAGATATTTTATAACCCCACCGGGTAGTGCACTTACACAAGCGCTTACAAAGGTTCCAGTATTGATTACAGGAATCTTCAGCAGACGATACTGTATAGTAAACTACAGGTGACTTATGTATACGTTGACGGTTCTGCTAGACCTGGTCTGTGGTTTTCGTAGGTAACACACCTCGTAAAGTAAACAATAAAAGGAGTATTAGCAGTTTTTGAAATACTTTGTACTTTGGAATCTCACTCGGTACTTTATTGTCTCACTCAGTTGGTACTTTGAGGAGACTAAATTTTTGTATATTTAATGTTACAATTTGCCAGAATTTGCAATATACATATATTTGATAAATTGTTCAGACACTGCTGAAGAAAGAACAAATCTTTGTTTGTTTTATTCACAATAAACTTTTCGTTTTGTGGTGTGTTTGTTTGTATATTTAACATTTTTAGCCACAAATTATTTAAAACTAGGTTTAATATCTACACAAAATTTTGCAGAAATTGCAAATTTTTAAAGATTTTAGCAAAAATTAGTTAAAATATAAATTAAAATTCAAGGTTTTTAGATTCTATTCAAAGATTTTTTAATTTGATTTAATTAATTCTTAGTTTTGATTGTTAAGTCGCAGTTAGTATCAAAGAACTTAAACAATTCATGAAAACTTTTTTCAATAGTTTCAATTCAATTCAATTCAGTTTCAATTCTAAAGTCTAATTTTACAAATTATAGGAAACAGAAGTGGAATGTTTAAATTTCTTATAATCCTTTTTGAAATCTTTGAAATTTAGAGTATATTTCTAAAATATCTTCTTGAAATTTTTAGAAATTAGAAATGATACTAGAATCCCCGGACACAGTTTCTTCAGAAAAATTCTTAATTTCTAAACTCCAACAATCTAAATTTAAAAACTTTAATTTGCCCGTACAAATTAGAACTTTTAAAATTTTTGAATTTCTAAATTCTATGTTTGCAGTTTTCACCAATCATTGAAGACCTAGAACCAAGCCAACCAATCAGCAGCGACGTGATTTCGAAACAGCTCTTCAAACAGAACAGTCCTTAGTTGTTGGCGTTGCTTGTTACAAGAGGAAGTGATAATAAAAAGCACTTTATTTTATAGAGAAAATTATGCAGTTATCTAATCTTTTCTTTGGAACGGTCATGCGGATGATTTGGTAACCGAAATATAACAAAAATTACCTTACTATCATAGTGTTAAAAAATATAACTCTGTTTACGTTAATGTTGAGTCATCCAGAGGACAGTATATAGAATTTCTCGAGTTCTCAAGTTGCAAGTCTCAAGACTGAACTGTGGATCTCAAGTGTTTCACATGTATTTTCCTCAAACTCGAAACCTTCCTGCACTCTTAGAAATGTTTCAGTATAAACAAAACGAATCACTTGTAGATCTAAATACAAAAGCTTTTGAGAAAATACAGGTTAAGTATTGTTAATTTCCACAGGACATCGTTGGTAGTTTCTATCGGATATACCTTAGTAGAATGGATAACAAGTTAGTCTAGTATTCACTGGTTAACACATTTACTCTACCGCTTATTACTCGATACGCTGATAACACATATTGAACGTGTAAGCATGCGACAATGATCATAATTTTCGACGACTGAAATTTTTTCGAATGTTTTCACATTTTTATTCGTCAACACCCCGTGGGTGAGTTTTTGTAATGGCCTTTCCCTGCCGAGGATATTTTGAGAGCGGCCGTTCCCACCGCAACTGCTCCCCCAATTCCATTAACAGGTCGCTCCAGTGTAAATTACAGGTGTCTTATAAAAACTACAGGTTTGGTATCTGATTTGGGATTGTCGAAAAAGTCGAACAAAACTACAGGTTTCTACAGAAATCTCCTGTAATTTTTACTATTCGAGAGGCCAGTAAAAAATAGAAAAGTTACTGTTAGAGTAATCAAGACTGTTTTCATAGTCTTTCACATATGCCTTCACACAGTATTAAATTGTGGTAAATTTACTACAGTTCAAAATCAGCTGGTTCATTTTCTTCATCATAAGCAAAGCAACATGGTCTGCAGCGATAATTTCATTAAATATTCTTGAGTCTATTTGAGACGTACCTATATATCCTTTATACTCGTGAAAGCGCAATGAACAATTAGCAATTATTATGCACTGCTTCTGAGCTTTTGCTGCCAAAACTGAACATATTCAGCTTTTATTGTTTTAATCAACTTCACTTTAATTACCCAGAATTCACCTTGAAAACTTCACGTCAACTACCCGTAATTCAGCTTATAAATATTTATTATTTATTACCATGAATTAATGTAATTTTTGTCATATAATGGTTTCGTTTTTGTGTAAGTGCAACTGGATTTTGAAGTAAAGAGAAAAAGAGGATAAATCCTAGTTTTGAGTTACAAGAGTTACTCAAGTTAAAATAGGTAAAACTTCAATGTTAATTTTAGCTCAAACATTGATTGATTGACATTGATAAAGTCATAGTTCGTACAGATAAATGAAAGTAAATTCACAAATAATTCTAAAAAAGAAACTTTCATTCATGGTGTTATAACAAACTACAAAGCACTTGTCAATTTTAATCAATTAATTTTATTTATTGCAAAACCTGTGAATTGTGATAGCTATTCCGGT
Source organism: Trissonchulus latispiculum (assembly GCA_030248195.1). Taxonomy (NCBI): domain Eukaryota; kingdom Metazoa; phylum Nematoda; class Enoplea; order Enoplida; family Ironidae; genus Trissonchulus; species Trissonchulus latispiculum. The sequence goes on from JASAND010017873.1 coordinate 33,141, forward strand.
TTTTGTTGTGCTAGCTACCATAGCAGTCGAAAAATCCATTTGCCCTCAAATGTGAAAGCTAAAGTTTAAAGAAGAATCATCGCGTTTTCCAAGTTATGTTTCGATTAAGCTGCATTTTAAAATTTCGAAACTATAAGCCAGAGCTTAGCTAAGATCTCGGTTGTTGTTATTATTGTTAGTAACTATGAAATTGTGCCGGTGCAAATCTTCCCCCCGGGGGAAGATTTGCACCGGTGCAAAACTTCCGGGGGGAAGAATTGCACCGGTGCAAATCTTCCAGGGGGAAGTTTTGCACGGGGGGAAGATTTGCACCGTGACAACGCTACTTTTTGAAGTCATGTAAACACAACAATTTTAATAACCTTTTAGACATTTCACCATTAAATTCTTGGATACACATTTTCTAAATAGACGTTTTTGTTTAGGTTTATATGTTGTCACACAATTCTTGTTTCATGTTTATATATGTGTCAATTAACTTTCACTAGTTTGAGGCGACCGGCGGCGAAACTAATTTTGGTATATATTTTTGGGGGATTTTGTAAAAGTATTTTAAAAACTGAATTCCACACTCCTCCACTGATGAGCCGCGGGTGTGAGAATTGAGTCTGGTAGAGGTCGCATGCACTACTCATATAGTTTATGTTACAATATCTATGTATTGCCTAATAATTGTATTATTGGCAACAATCATGTATGAACATTTTTATGTGTGTCAATGCTGTATTACAAGATGCCTATCAAAATAATTGATATAGCTCCGGAAATAGGTAACAGATAGTCGGGTATGTCCAAATACTTTTTCTTACATACTTGAAAAATTAGGAACATATTGTAAGGGAAAATTTCTACTTCCTTTATTCTGGAAGGAATTTCGTAATTTTTTGTTTTCATGCTTCTGATTTTCAAATTTTGTTAAGTAATTTTGTGTGTATTACAAAATGCAGTAGTGAAAATGTCTCTAAATTAATTTTAACGAATTTTTGAAATTTTCTGTTCTAAAATTCCAATTGTAATTGATGAAAGACGGGCACTTTCGTTCTGACGTGAACGATACATCGCCGAATGAAAACTTTAACCAGCTTACATATTTGAATAATAACCTCATAGAAAAGATGAGAGCTCGATGGGATGTAGTCGGAAATTGAGAATATCTTCTCAAAAAATTGGTAAATGAAAGGTGGTGTTGTCAGCACGCAAGATTTAAGCAACATTTTTTTAAAAATAGTAAATTTTAGAGGAGTAGAAAACTTCGAAATTTGAGTACTTATATATTTTCTTATTTTTAAGCTAATCGGCAACGGAGACGAAAGTCAAATCAAAGTTCAAATACTGGAACAGCATGTAGAAGTATCTGTTAGCTATTTTGTGTAATCAAGCGACTGTACATTTCCTCGTTAAATATAACTTTAATATACATGTTCTTCTTTCCAATTTGGCTTTCAGCTTTTAAATATTTTAAATGCATTTAAATGTTTTGGAAACTATTTGCTTCTGAGTCTGTACTCTTTTTAAAGAAATAAAAATTTAAGCTCCAGTATATCTCAACTCAGCATGTTTTACTGAAACGTTGTGCAGTTTACAAGATTCTGTTCAGAAGGCGCTGTCTGCATTTAGATGCACAGTAGAATCTCACCGTGAATTATCGAAACAACTTGCTAAGTTTTAATTTTTTTACAAGTTTTAGTGTATGTTGTGCATATAGTAACAGCATTTGTAATGGAGCAAATTCAAGGTAAGGCAAAAACTTTAAAATTCCAAGTAAACAAAAAAGTTTAACCCAGTTGGTTATTATCGCATTACCTATTCCAATTGTTTTGCAGTATTACTTTATAATTTTGATTGTATAACCCTTGCTGGGGGCCTGCATCCAATATTAAATAATGTTAAAATGTAACTACGAATTTTGTACTTGGAACCGGGAACCGGAAGCTAGAACCGGAACCGGAACCGGTACTCTAGAACCGGAACCGGAACCGGTTTTGAAAATTGGAACCGGTCCCAACTCTAGTATCTGTCTCTTATCTCATCATGGTATCTCATTCTATGTATGTGTAAACTTAATAAAATCCTGTACATAGCTGTGTAGCAGGCAAGAATCTAAACTTCTATTCATGTTATCACAATAATATGAAAAATGAAGAAAAACGTGACGCTGTGGAAATATGATGAGGATGAAAATATTGTGGGTGAAAAATGATGGGGGTGAAAATATGATGGGGGTGAAAATATTATACCTTAAGGGGGTGAAAATATTTTACCTTAAGGGGGTGAAAATATGATGGGGTGAAAATACGATGGGGGTGAAAATATGATGGGGTGAAAATATTATACGACACCGGCCGGCCGGTCTTCAGAAAAAAGACTCTACCTGATTTATCTGTTGCCGAGTCAAAAAACCGGCCGGCAACAACACTAGTGCTGGTAGCCTTGATTTGAAACGCCACAGAGACAAAATGGCTTTTAATAGAACAATAAAAACTATGTACATGGTAACAAAACGAAAAGAACTATATCCATGTTTAGGCATAACAAGTATATATGCAATTTTTCCAAGTCCAAACAACTGCAAATTATCCTCGATCAATAAAGATGTTCATAAACCAGTTACAAGTAGGATTATAGACAAAAGAATTCATTATTTGCCATCACGAGCGCTCTCTGATTCGAAAGTGGGTACATAAGCATCAACCTGACGCCTAAAAACGAAGAAATGCAGAGTGAAACATCTAATATACTGTTATGAACAGCAGGTATACCGGAACCGATATATTAATATCTAAAATGCCTGCCCGCCCAGCAACCAGAGATGGATGACAGCAAAACCTTAGACCGCACCAAGCAACGATTAAAGTTCAAAATTTGATAAGACGAAATTTTCTAAAAAAATTCCGTCAATACAGATTTCCCCAGTACTTAAATTTCATATATTCTCAGCAATTAATGTCTAGTTTACATTAAGGCGCAGTGACCCTGTCGTAACCACTCCGATTATCGACCTCCCTCATATGAACTCGCCATGAAAATACCCAATAAATCATATCACATCTTATAACACAAAAATGCTAAACTTCACAATATTTTCCTTCAATTTGCAAATTTGTTTCGGTTTTGACAGGTTTCAAAAGGATTTCCTTTAGGCTTTTCAGCGTAAAACACAAAAGTTTAGCTGATTTTATGAAGATTAGGATTTTGCCGTAATCGCCAAGCTCTGGTAGCGCACCACTGGTAGGTCTCAGGGGCTACCGGTGGCTAAACCAATTGGTTAATATATAGTAACAACGATTTCACCAACATTTTCTAACCGATGGCAGCCTGCCACTGGTAGCTTATAAAGCGTTGTTCGGTTTACATAGTTTATTTTTCGAAATATATAGATACTTGTTTTCTTGCTATTTCTAGTCAAAATAGAACAAAATATTATGATATCGCTGAAGTCGCACATTATTCTATTAGTCAAACAAAAATATAAGATCAAGCGGGATTTTTCTTAAGTCGCATCTTTATGTTTTATTTTTAAATCTTACTTTTACAATTCCAAAGGTGTTCATTCATTGTTTGCTACAGCATTGCATTGAAGTTTAAGACATGGTCTAATGGACTATGCCGAAGACACTGGATAGCTAGCCAGCGAGTATGTAGATATAACATAAATTCAACCTCTTTGACAAATTTGATGCTACCAACCACATGAACAAAATTGAGAAAAAAAGCAGTCAAAGTTCAGGTATCGAATGATCATTCCGACTTCCCACAAAAATTAGATAGGTTTACTACTACTACAAAAATCTAATAAGTGATACGTTGTCCTGTTAAATAAATTGCTAAGTGTGCTCTAAAAGCCAAAATTAATTTTAATTAATTATTCCGTTATTTTAACTCTAAGCAATAAATGAATAGTAATTATTCCACGGTGATGTGAGCAGAAGACACCAACCATCACCTTACTGAGAAAAATTCCTTGTCAAAATTTGTTAAAAATCTATTATCTTTCTTGTATTCAAAATTCAAAAATACAGTTAACAGTCGAAGCGTGATGTGTGAAAACTTGTACTTTGGAAAAATGGCTCTAATCCATCAGAACTCATTGTGGCTTCATTCTACATTCATCCTGTCATTCGAAAGCTCTTTTAAAACCTACATATCGCTTGGATTGGATCCTACCTCTGTGATTTTGATTTCAAAAGCTGTCGATATTTAGACAAAAGTCGAAAATTGAAAGATTTCAAATAAAGTCGATTTCAACTCTTCATGACAGCTTCAGACAAACGGAACCAGCACCAAAGACTCGTAACAAAATAATAAATTTCAACACTGCTCTGTATTAAACCTTTGTAAGTAACCACTGGTATCTTAACCAACTGGTTGTGAATACGCTCGATAAACCAATTGGTCTCCTTACCGTCTGTAAGCCTACCACTGGTAAGACTTGGTGAATACGGTTCTATATGCCCCAACAAAACATTAAACCGAACTCTCGGGGAGTTTCTCAACGTGTTATCACAAATTTTGGAAAAGGGTGTTTTCGACAAATTAAAGATTATATATAAAACTTGGCTAGGAAAGTCGGACAGCCGTTTCCATCCAAATTGTCGAAAACCCATGTTTTTGCAAAATGTTAGCGTAGAAAGTGTGCACGTTGAGAAGCTCCTCGAGATTTCGGTCACAACGTTTCGACCATATTGCAGGCTTAATATGTTAGGAAGAGCTTAGTGTCCTACCCTTCCCATTATAAACTCTTGGCCATGAAAATGTCCACGCCGCTAAATTCCTTACGCATTGCAATTTGTACCCCCCATGAAGCTCCCCATAAGCGGCAAGCCAAAAACCTCAAAAAACAATGCAGCGGAACAGACTGCGTAAGATGAAGTTACCCAAGATTATAAAAAAGAAAATAGCTTACACAAACGAATCAATCATATCATTTACTGATGAAGACGTAAGATGTAGGGACCGTTTCTGGTGATAGGGTGTCCGACCGTCTTTTTCCTGATAAACCGACAGCATTGTTGTGTTGACGACGTACTTTTCCTGGAAATTCGGACCCAATGAAACTGAAACAAAAGTTAAAATGGTCGATGGAAGTAGATAAGCATTAAGCAGATATTGGCAAAATGGCATCAACCTTAAACACTTTACATCATCAAAAAGTTACCCGTTCCCGTTCCCAAATTCAGCAATGGAGTGGGAGCCTGAGTCCCAAAGCTGACTAAAGCCAGACATCTATAGTGTATAAATTCTGTGATGAAATAATATAAATGTATACAGCTACAATCCTACACCAATAATACAACAGCAAACGAGAGCTCAACAAATACCTAGCAGAAGAAATCTAAAATCGCCTCGATCCAGTAGCAGACTGATGTTGCATTCATCAAAATCCAGCACCTGACTAAACAAAATATACAACCAAAAATATCTGGACAGACAGATGTGACAACTTTTCATTGAAGGGGAATGGGATCCACCCGGTTAGAGTAAGAATGAAAGCCTCACACTATTTTCACAAGTACACAATGAAAAGCTAGGTGTCACTACTCACCCCCATCGGACAATAATCACATTCGTCGACATTTTTGATACCCTACCCCGAGTGTGAAGGTACAAGAACTTTTTGCCAAAGTAGGTCAATTCTCAAATCTAATCCGACAACGCCAGAATTTTTCATAAAATTAATAGCTTTAGACTAAATTCTGGCATTTTTGAGAACATTTTGCGTTTCTAGATACAAAATATGTCAAAAATACTATTTATGGATCTGTTCTGCAGAACTCTTTCCCAACAGACCCACCGCTCCCATCCAGGCACAGGGTATTTTTTACCGGTGAGGGCGGGAGGCCCGAAATTGACCTTCCCGCCCCGAAAATGCCTCCCCTCCCGAAAGTTTTACTCCCCCCTCGGAATTTTATGGGGGCCCAAGTTCTTGCCAAAATAGGCAAATTTTCAAAAATTTTCCGGGTTTGCCGGAGTTGTTTTCGCAAAAATGGTTATTTTTAGCTTACACCAGGCATTTTCAGAACTTTTGGCGTTGCTACGTGTAAAATACGTCAAAAATACCAATTTTTAGCTCAGTTTTGCAAAAAATTCTCCCCCCCCCGGGAACAGGTAAAAAAGTTAAAGGTTGCCCCTGGAGAAGTCTCCCACCCTTGCAGGGTATGGGGGTGCCAGTGCTCATCCCCGGTTTCATTGCCCTTGAGCCAGGAGTGCCCACCCCCGGGAAAACCCTAAAAACATCCTGAGGAGTGCCCTCATCCCGAAAACTTCCTGAACAACTCTGCCCCCCCATACGCATTGGCCTCCTCTCACTGCCCCTATGCGTGGTTCCGAAAGGGATCGATCACCCACGTTCGTATTCACAATGTTTAATTCGGAAGGGGAGGTCTAAACTTGTGTGTTTAACAAACAAACTAAGTAAAGAAGTAAACGATACCAAATAAAAAACGAACAAAACAAACCGTGTTATACGGGCGGTGTAATAAGGGAACAATGTGTACAGGCGAATAGGCGATTGCACGACATCAGAATTAAGTCATCCTGGAATAAACTTACGATGGAAATTTCATTTTCAAGGAGTCTATAAAGCCATGCTGCTTCTTAAGCTCTTTGATCACACCCTTAACCTGGAACAGTAAATGGACTTATACACCGGACCGGACTGGTCCTCATTAACAACAACGCTGTCGAGCAGGGGACAAATTTTACATTTCATAAAAAATTCGGATCATATCAAGCAAATCCTCCCCATAGAAAAATTGCCCAGTTCAACAGCTTATTTCGGGAGATAGAAGCTACGTATATACCAATGAGTTAAGCACTCATCGTTAGAAAGCCTTAGGCTTGCTGCTTCTCTGTTGCTATAAACCTTTGAATAGACCCAATAATGTAATCCATTTTCCAAACCAAACTTGTTTTGGTTTATAGCACTAGAAGCAGCACGTCAAGGGCTTTCCGAAATTCTAATGTGAATAACTATTAACTCCAAGCTTGGACGGCTCTAAAACCCACCAAGTTCAAGGGTATTTTTGGCGTTTTTTTCCGGGTGGAGGGGGGAATTTTCGTGGTGGGGGAGATGTTTTTGCATAAATGAGCCAAAACTGGTATTTTTGGTGTATTTTGCGAAGAAAAACGCTAAAAATTCTCCAAAATACCTGAATTTAAACTAAAAATAGCCATTTTTAAAGCTTTTAAAGTTTATTTTTAAAGGTAAAAAGAACTCAAACGAAGGCAAATTTAAGAAAATTCGCCTATTTATTGGCAAATATTTAGGCACCCAAAAATCCGGAGGAGGAAGTAAAAATCCCTGGATGGGCAATTTCGTGGGGGGGGGGAGTAATTTCGGTGAAAGGACAGTGTCGGGAATAGCTGCCATTTTTTTAGTGAGGCGGGGGGCGGGGGGCCCACTTCTCGGTCCCACTCAGCTTTTCGGGAACCCCCACTTCTCAGTTCCCCTTCATTTTTCGGAGCACCCATTTTTCGGCAAGCCCCCACCCACGTTTTCGGGGGTCGCCCCAAAGTGTCGAGCAGTCCCACTGTAAGAACCCTGGTTTCAGTTCAATAACTCATTGCGGTTCGGTTCCGGTTACAACCGATTCTAGTGGAGCCGACTCAGCTTTCAAGAGTCACAAAATAAATTTGTAGGTACTAGGCACAACAACCGGTAAATTACTAAGACAGTCTAAGCAGAAACTGGGAATAATTACCACAGTCGAAACTGCAGTGACGCATTCCATCAAATACTCGGAAATGCTACACATAGGAACAAAGCTGGGTAAGTGAAGATTTTTCCTTCCCCCAATAAATCTATAACAGACATTGCAATTAGTTAAAACAGTAAAACATTAAGCCTTAGATAAAATTAATGATATGCAGATTAATTTGTTTGCGACAAAACATACACTTTTTGGGCGATGACCTCCCATATGTATGCATATCATAATATCATAATAAAACCTTTTTAGCATACTTCATTATTTCGCATGGCAGAGAATTTCAGCTTAACTTTGACCAAAAGGTTTTTCAAACGTTGTCTGCAACAATGCTCCCCAACATGGAATTAAAAATGCAATCAATTCATTATGCAATCAGGCATTAATACTGTTACGTATGCGGTGGTAGGAGTATGCTTTACTGACTGACAGATCCAGGAGTTCGTGAGGGGGGGGCCGTGAAAGAACGTTTTATCGGGTTGTGGGGGCGGAACCCTCCACAAGTTTTTGCAATAAAATCGTTCTTCAAGATTCTTCACAGTTTGAAGTGGTAAAAACCCTTACTTGAACATTAGGCGAAAATAGACATTTTCAGTGATAACTGGGATGCGTTTCGAGCTTTTCATCATAACAACAAAGCTAGAAAATACGAACAAAAGTGCAAAATTGTTTAATTTTGTCCCCTTTTCCTGTTTTCTTTGCTTAATTTTTTACATTTTTATCGGGGGGTGGGAAGAGTATCTGGATGCACCTTTATATGCTTGTACAATATACAGATTTTGCGTGTAGGAGCCCGCCTTTAACAATGACACAAAGTTGATTTTCCGCAAATTATATAACAAAGGTAAACTTTAAAAACTTGTGAGGACAAATTACCTAGGATAATCCACTCACTCATTTGCTACTTCAATGGACTAAAGATCAGTTAGAAAAACATACGTCAACCTGAAGAAAGCCAAGTATTAATACGTATATACTTTTCAAACTCTTCCGTGCATATATAGCTTGAAGACACTCTTCCTTTGCCATAATTTGGAAATTTTACAACAACTACTACGTCATCCCAACCTTTTTCCTAAAAAAGCAAATTAATTATATTGAAGGCGGTAGTCCCGTTTACCGCGATAAGGTAGAAAAAACTTGAAAGCAATTCAACTGACCAATTCAATGCACCAATTAACCAAAAACATGCATATTCTAGCTTTCCTGGTTGAAGAACTCACAAATGGAAAATAGAAAAAAACGATTATACTTGTGATGGAACGGATTGTCTTGTGAATAAATTAAGCTGGAGAAATGAAACCTGATTATGCGGATAGCTGACTATTTTGCCGATCCATTTTTTGTAATTTATATACTGAAAGGACAGCTAAAACTAAAACTAATAAAACACCATCGACGGCAGTTTTCAAAATTCAATGTGTATATAATAGCTTAAGGTGCTGGTTTCCTTTCGGGTATTTTTGACTCCTACGGCTTTAATCCTTTACGCAAAGGGCTAAAACTTACGAAATTACCTATTTCCGTGCTCTTTAACATTTTAGGACCAGTCCAGTATTCTTAGGCCAAAAGATAAGAAAGTTTTGGTTTTGGCCTTAAGCTCCCAGTAGGTAGACAAGACACGGGATTAATTGGTATGGCTGGAAAGAGGACTCGAAAATGAACATTTTTGCTCAAACAACCTTTGAGCTATATATCTCCAGTGGTTAAGTCAGTATAAGCAAAAAACTGTTTTTAGGGTCAAAAAATGGCCATTTTCGAGGAAATCAGTTTTTTCAAAATCACTGCCACATGTTAAGGACAAAATTGGCTTAGTTATACTCAGTCGATACATCGTCCAAATGCACATTTTATGAATGCCTATTAGCCGGATTTTATTGCTTTCAGCTAGAGATTTGGCCGAAAAACCATTTTGGCAAAACTGCGATTATTTTGTTTCGAACATCGATTTCTCAAAAACTACTCGACGGATTCCGGAGATTTTCGGCAGAATCGAAATTCGCACTTCTGCGGAGGGACGTTTTTCTTGGTTTGGGCTAAAACACATTGAGTAGCTAGAAAACTCAATGCGAAGTTGCGAAATTTCGTGTTACTGTGCATTTGGCCGATTTTCTCGACCGTTAAGACCTGCTGAGCCAAATCCAAAAAACTCCCCTCGGCCCATATGTCCTTCATATCGTGGCACAGAAAGAACTTTTGGCCGATTCTTCAGTTTTGAGAAATCGATGTTCAAAAACTTTTGGTCTATATTCATCCTGTTAGATGTCAGCTTGTCAGAAAACTTCTGCTATTTTTTGCTATTGCCAGTTCTGTAAGCTCATGTAAATCTACTGATAATAAGCTTTAAAACGATGTATAAAGCTCTTTGCAACTTCCAAAATTGCGAAAGTTATAGCGTTACACAAAAGGATACCCCCACCTTAAGGGGGGGGTCCATCATGAGAATTATTTAGGCTACGGATTTCGCTCATTTTCACATAAGTTAGCCACATATGTCGTGCATATCAATCAAGTTTAAATTTTGAGTTGTTTCGTTCAGTTCTCTGTAAGTTACGAGCCATCAACTATGTGCAATTTGAATATGAGCGAGCACAAGGGTGCAGTGTTTTGTTTGCTCAAAAATTCTATCAAATGGTCGGAACTTTTTCCAATGCTCATTCATTTGTTTCCACATGTTTACCGTTTCTGGGGGGCTTCGCCCCCAGACCCCCCTTGCACCATGTCTTGCATTTTATTTTCGGTATTATTTAAGTATATATTAGTTATATGCATATTATATTTGCTATATTTGTTCGTTCTTGTATTAAAAACACGTACATACCAAAATTTTTCAGCTTATGAAGCAAAATTTAACTGGTTCCTTGCCAAGTTTTGTGCTACAGGAGGCCTTTCGAAAAATTATGCTCCTTCGGTGCAGTGGTGTTTTCCTTCGTTCTATCAAGTCAAAACCAATAAATGCAAATCATCGATGTAGCTGCTCAATTTTTTAATTTTGTCGATCTGATTTGGTGAAACTCCAAATATTGCTGTAAATATATAAGATGTTAAAATTTTACTTATATTTTTTTAACGGAATAATATTGTTAACTATAAAATTGTATACATGTGTTAAGCAAAACGCGCGTAAATTAGGAATTTTTAGGTAGTTACACTTTTTTCTGAAAAATAGCAAAAAAATTTGGAGAGGTGTGTAACGTTACACATAAGCCGTCGGCGAAAAAAACACTGCAAGGGTGCTGGTGCTGCAGCCAACCGAGGCAAATTTTCGCGAAACAACTCCACGTTTTTAGCTTATTTTATTATACACCTTTAAAAACTGTAATTAAGATTTATTTACTATTAACTTTAAATTTTAGCCTTTTTGAAAATTAAAGAACCATTTAGCATTTAACATTTTAGGAATCCAACACTTTAGCAATCTAAAGCTCTTCCTGTACATGACCTTGAAATTGGGACTGATGGCTCCGTCGGCGAAGGCAACGCAAATGGCGGAAGTGGAGTCTTGATTCGTGGTAGAGGAATCACAAACAACGTATCTATCCGCAGGCCCGCAGGTCCCGCCTGTTCCAGCTACGGAGCCGAAATGGTTGCGATCAAGGAAGGACTACAATAGCTAGAAGAATCTGCAAACCTTGTTAAGGGGGGGGGTCGCTTTTTGGCCGATTTTTCGACCATCTCCGATTTTGCTCATTTTCACATATTTTGTAGTCCCCATGGGTCCGCGAAACAAGACAAGAGCGTTTTGCGAAATATTGCTTCTATCGTTCTGTACAGGCCCTCAAAGGTGACCTCGACATGTGTTAAACATAGGAAAATGAAAAAAGTTAGGTTAAAAAGTTTGTGGCAGAAAATTTTTTCGCTGTATGCAAGATACAGCGCTGCAACCGTGTTGTACATGTTAAGGACATATCAGAGAGTGCAAATAACCCTTCTGGACTAATTCTGTTGAGTGTCGGATTTTTGGCGATTTTTCAAAGTCAAAATTTCGGAAAATTGGTGCTTTTTGTACCACGAAAAACAGGACCAGCAAAACGTTTTCGCCTCTCCTGCACGATTGGCAAAAGGTACAGAAACCGCTTATAGATAGTTGCACTGTACGCATACACAGAATTTTTATGACAGTACTTGCAAATTTCTACCGTTTGTAGTGCTCTCAAAAAACTTGCCACAAAGTCTGTTAATTTTGCCAAAAATCATCATTTTTCTCAATTTTCACGATTTTTTAATGATTTCTCACTGGTTACCCACTCGAAAGTCACCAAAATTGGCACATAAAACTCTCAATGACTGCCGGACATTATGGTAAAGGCAAATGCTTCAAGGTAGAACTTTTCTGTCGTGTCGGCTCCTTTGATCTCTTATAGGTCATAAAAGTAAATTTTTGAAATTCCTAAAATATAGACATATTGGGTATCATTCGATAGCTACTGACCAGCTGAACAACTTTTCTAATAGAACTATGTGTCAGAAATGTAGTATCTGAAAGTTAGAGCAAGTTAAACTTTCAGGGCACAATTAGATGAAAAGGGCTCAGTTCACAATTGAAGAATGTACTCTGAACGACTGGCTGGATATCCCGGAGTTGTTTTAGCATTAAAATATTAACCAACCTAAAAATTAATTTGCAATATTAGTTGACCCAAATTTCGCTGCCGTTCTGTCTCAACATGACCTTGGAGGGCAAATCACAGTAATTTTCAAGTTTTCCAACTTTATAGCTGTATATCTCTGCCACCGTTTGATTTCGAACTCTAATGTTTTGTCTTGTTTTTGAGAACATATGTACCTATATTGTGTGTGAAAATGAGCGAAATCCGTGTCTATCGATTTTGACCCATAGCGACCCCCCCCCCCTTAAGGGGGGGGGGGCTACTAAAATGGACTCGCCCCGACTTTGTCCGATTGGCCTCCTTTTTGGCACAGATATAGAGCATGGGTGTGGTCAAAAAAATATCGGGTAGTGAGATCTTAGTCGTCCACCCGTCGTGTGCAGCCGTCGCTTTTATGTGCCCGACCCCCCATTTTTCAAGACTGCCAACATAATTGATTAAAAATTTCTGCTGGCTGCTAAACGTTAGCTTCAAGGCTGCCATTTGGCATAATAATTCAGCAAATATGACCCCATCTGCAGAAAAATACTAGACGGGTGTATCTTATCTGAATCTACGAGAATTGATCTGCAACGTTGAAGTTTCGCCAGAAATTTAAAAAATTTTGGCTGACGAAAAGAAAATTTTAATTTTGGTGCAAGCTATAAAGCTGTAATTTGGCATGTACAGAGGCCCTTTAGATGTGCTCATGTGTGCCAAATAGTAGGCAATGCTGCTGACTGAAAAATTTTTTATGCCGACTTGAATCTTCAAAAATTGCCAAAATCGTCATTTTCGGTCTGTCGGATCCTCTGTAGAAGCTTTGTGCAGCCATAGAAGTCGCAAACCATCACTAATCGAGCTGAAATATTTTGATGTGGGTGTATTTTCGACCACGCCAAGTTCAAATATCTCAAACATTTTTAATTTCAAAAAATTTGATTTTTTATTTTGGGGGTACCATTGCCCGAAAATTGCGATTCTGGCAATTTTTGAAGATTCAAGTTGACATAAAAATTGTTTCAGTCGGCAGTATTTCCTACTATTTGGCACAAATGAGCACAACTATAGGGCCTCTGTACATGCCAAATTACGGCCTTATAGCTTGCACCAAAATTAAAATTTTCTTTTCGTTAGCCAAAATTTTTTAAATTTCTGGCGAAACTTCAACTTTGAAGATCAATTCCCGCAGATTCAGATAAGATACAGCCGTCTAGTATTTTTCTGCAGATAGGGTCATATTTGCCAAATTATTATGCCAAATGGCAGCCTTGAAGCTAATGTCTAGAAGTCTGCAGAAATTTTTAATCAATAATGTTGGTAGTTGTGAAAAATGGGGGGTCGGGCACATAAAAGCGACGACTGCACACGGCTGGAAGACGGCTAAGATCTCAGTACCCGATATTTTTTTGACCACACCCATGCTCTATATCTGTGCCAAAAAGTAGGCCAATCGGACAAAGTCGGGGCAAACCTTAAGTAGCCCCCCCCCCCCTTAACTGGACACATTACAAGGTGGTAATTATAACTGACTCCAGAAGCGCCGTGGAGATCTCATCTGGTCCGCCATCGAGGGGCACCAAACTAGTAACTGACATCTGGAAACTGCAGGCCCGGCTGGCGGAAGCTGGCTGTCAGGTGATGCTTCTGTGGGTCCCTAGTCACTGCGGAGTGGAAGGAAACGAACATGCTGACAGGTTGGCAAAAGAAGGTTCATCATTGCCTCAAACTGATGTCCCAGTGGATCTGGACACCGCTAAGGCTAGGATCAAACTGAGGACGGAAAAACACTGGCTTGAAACAAGAAAACAGGACCAACATTTCAATATCTTCCCAGATCGTTGGCCTGATAGCCCTGAGCAAACCAGCCTAACCAGGATGGAGGGGGTGCTGATGATTGCCCAGCTGCGAACTGGATATCCGACCCTCTCAAGACAGTATTTGTTCCGAATTGGGGCCGCAGACAGTCCTGATTGCCTGTTCTGCAATGAATAGGAATCGGTTCGGCACCTACTGCCACACAGTCCAGCCACAGCTACACTCCGAAATTACCTTTTCGGTGGCGGGTTATTTGCCGCCGAAATGCTACGATTTCCGAAGGTTCTGGATCTCCTGAGGAGGGCCAGCCGCATCTGACTGGCCGGGTCAATGGCATCTGTCAAATCGCTGCATCAGAAGAAGAAAGGATTCTAACATTCTAATATTGTGTTATATATTTAATTATTTTGGGACAGCCTTATTTCAATTGATTGTACTCTCAAAAACGACGTGTTAACAAGTGCTCAAAATTATGTTTATTTACGGGTAAAAGTAGAGATAGTTTGTGTTTCAAATTAAAATCTCTATTGGAAAATGAAATATAAATGCCATTTTGAATATTCGGCAAGACACCATTGCATGTTATAATCGGCAAAATCTTAGCCTATTATAAAATAGGCAACTTTGTTTATAGAGCTGAAGTAGACCAAAATCTGAATTTTTAAGAATCATCGATTTGAACCCCCAATTTTCAGGACCGGTCCGGCCACGATGAGGTCCCGACCGGGCCTCAGTAGTGGCCCCGACGGCCTCGGTGCTTTAGACATAAGTAGCAAAATCAAGCGAAACACTTGAAGTTAACATGCGAAAACATGCTTCATTTAATTTAATATGCAAAAACATGCTTTCCCGGATATTCGACTAGCACTCAGTTAATAGCTCATAACTTGAGTTGAACTGAACGAAACAATTAAAAATTTAAACTTGTTATGTAGAACAATATACATTTGGCTAACTTAACTTATATGTGAAAGAGAGATATCGGTCGTGACTATCAAATTTTTCATGATGGACCGACATTGTTCCGGTTTAGAATTTCATATTATACTCTCTTTGAATTTCTGGTTGCCGAAGATAATGATAGATGACGTTGGCAATGATGTTGTTTTTTGAAGTAATGAAAGAATTCATGATGAAAATTGAAATTGAAGGAATGAAATAATTACTCTTCACAACACCGCTTATTTTCGGAACACCACATATCTTGTGATTTCTGAGACCAATATGAAGCCATATTATACCAGATTATCTAATACGTACTCACAGTGGGGCGAGATCCGGCCGGGACACTGGAAAAAGAAGGCATGGGAACATTGTAGCAAATTACAGCCGTGCCTGAGTCAGGGCCATCCTAAATTGAGCAATAGTGAGACAATATGGTATCGTAGTTGTACCGATTCGATTACCAAATTAATCACAGGTTATATCACAGGTTTCATCACAGGTTTCATTAATCACATTGTTTGGATTGAGCGAGCAAACAGTATTCTTAATCCACAACTTACGCACAATCGTTGACAACAGTATTCTATCAAACAAATAAAGTGCTGTTTCAGAAAACTACGATTTGACAAAAATACACAAAATTCACGTTAATAATTGAATTGAGAGAAACTTTCCAAAACCACCGTGAATTCGCTAAATTCTCTGCATAAAGTATCTGAAACATGTCCAAATTTCAGCAGACTGGCGTGACTAACAATTTCTATGCAAGGGGAAAAAGCTTTTCATAGCTAAGCTCCGAAAATATTTGCCGAGTTTCGCATATTTTCAGAAAAAACTAAGGGCTGGCCCAAACCGGCTATCTACCAAGCTAAGTGGGAGGGGACCCAAAGCTAATAAACCAAGCTGTTTAACTGTAAACCTGTTTGATCAGTCCATCCACGGAACAATGTATATCTGGTGAGTTTTCAATATCCTCGACATGACCTCTAAGGGAATCGAAGCACTTCATTCGATCAAACTGATACTGTTTGTACTGGTCAACCCAATCATAGACAATATCCAGAAGGCTTTCCGAATTGGCAGGATTCCATGGCTGAAACATTCTGCAACACGTAAACTTAGACGACATAACAAGATGTTCCTTAGTCAAATATATACATGCATATTGAGCCTCTCAGGAATTTAGCATCACAGTTTGTACAGCAGAAAAATGGTTCGGCATGTAAATATATATTTATACCTAAGTACATACGGATGACCCCATTTAAGCAAGGGGGCTAACTAGCTTCTAGTACGGAAGGGCGCCCATTCGACAGGCTGGTCCCCTGTCCATTTAAGGGGGGGGGGTCGCTTTTTTGGGCGATTTTTCGACCTTCTCCGAATTTGCTCATTTTTACATATTTTGTACTTCCAATGGGTCCGCGAAACAAGACAAGTGCGTTTTGCGCAATATTGCTTCTATCGTTCTGTAGAGTCCTTCAAAGGTGACTCCGAGCTCCGACATGTGTTAAACATAGGAAAATGAAAAAGTTAAGGTAAAAAAGTTTGTGTCCAAAAAATTTTTCGCTATGTAAGATACTCAGCTCTGAAATTTTTCACCCTTGTTAAGGACATAATGTAGAGTGCAGCGAGTGACTTTGGTGCAATTCTGCTGAGAATTAAAATTTTGGCAAAGTTTTAAAGTCAGAATTTGTGAAAATTCCGAGTTTGGCTATTTGCCAAAATTCCAAATCTCAACAGAATTGCACCAAAGTTACTCGCTGCACTCTACATTATGTCCTTAACAAGTGTGAAAAAATTTCAGAGCTGAGTCTCTCACACAGCGAAAAATTTTTTGGACACAAACCTTTTTAGTGTAACTTTTTCATTTTCCTATGTTTAACACATGTCGGATTCACCTTTGAAGGACTGTACAGAACGATAGAAGCAATATTGCGCAAAACGCACTTGTCTTGTTTCACGGACCCATTGGGAGTACAAAATATGTAAAAATGAGCAAAATCGGAGAAGGTCCAAAAATCGCCCAAAAAAGCGACCCCCTCCCTTAAGGATAGAAGCCCCCGCCCCCCATATATAAATTTCGCCCTCCACCCCTTAAGTAAATATAAGCATAAAATGCAAACACTTTACCATTTTTCACTAAAAAGTTTAAAACAGTGTCCACATTACGTAAAGGATTTTCTAAGACATTACTTGAAAGCTCATAATTTTGGCTTTTCCTTAGTCCACTTCCTAGCTAACCATATAAATGTCAACATTTGCTCCTCATTTTTGATGTGCGTGCACCCATACAGTAAGTTAGTGTCGATTACGCAAAGATGGGAAGTGAATGAGTGTGAAAAAAGACAGTAAACTCCTAAACGAACCTATTACAAGAAAACGAATAATATAAACGTGTGGGCAAAATACGCTGTAGCAGTTATGATAGACTGCTAACGACACGAAACTTAGAAACCATAAGTTTACATATAGCCTCAGAATCCAGTTGATTTCAACAAACAGAATCAAACGGCACGTTCCTATCACTAAAGCCAAAGGATCATCATAGGCAAAACAACACACTAACACATTACGGCGGATAATGGAAATTATTACAGAAGTTCGTCCTTTCTAAGAAAGGTAAAACATAGGTCGGAGAGTATATAGAGGCGTTACTACCATCGGGGCCTCTAGATTGGACGCATGGGCGTA
Source organism: Trissonchulus latispiculum (assembly GCA_030248195.1). Classification (NCBI taxonomy): domain Eukaryota; kingdom Metazoa; phylum Nematoda; class Enoplea; order Enoplida; family Ironidae; genus Trissonchulus; species Trissonchulus latispiculum. The sequence continues at coordinate 50,890 of JASAND010017873.1, forward strand.
TCCAGGGGAGGGGTTTTGGGGGTTGAAACCCCCTCCTTTTGGGTTGTATTTTATCACTTCTCCATTACAAAATGTGTAAATTTTTGTCAAAACCCCCTCCTTTTCAGTAAAATTTTGTCAAAACCCCCTCCTTTTCTAAATCCTGGATACGCACCTGACTGGACGGTATTATATACCAGAAGACAGTGAAAAATAAAGGACTGCCTAAGGCCCGCTGATCTTCTCGTCTTTTTCTCTCCAGGCCCCAGTGGTCTTCCCATTATATCATCCGTAAAAACCGCAGTCCCTCGGAAAATTTGCCACCCGCGGATCGTGCCAGCTCCTGACGATCAATTTCGGCCTAGCTACATTTGCGAGACTTTACTAGATAACAATAATTGGAGAATAAGCGAAGAGAATTGTAAGACAGAAAAAAGATGTCTTGTCAGATAGAGGGGGAAAACATAGTGAAGCAAGCCTCTAACTTTCTCTTCATTTGCATCGGTTTGAGTAAACTACTGTATATATACATATGTACCGTGAGCGAATTGTACCTACCCAATCGCAGGGGCGTATCCAGGATTTTTAAAAGGAGGGGGTCCAACCCGAAAAGGGGTGGTCCGGACCTAATTTTTTGACAAAAATGGCCAAATTTGGGCCAACAATAGTCGGAAATTTAAAAAATCTTCCGAAAAGGGGTGGGTCCGGACCCCCTGGACCACCCCCCTGGATACGCCCCTGACCCAATGGTCAGGCCCGCACCCAGGATTTTAGAAAGGGGAGGGTCCAAGGTCTAGCGGAAGGAGGGTTCAAGGTCAGGCCCGAAAATAATTTAGTACGGAGCTCACTTAATGTTGCAAAATGTATGAACTACATTATTCTTTCAAAAATCGTAAAATTTTCGATAAAAGTGGCTGAAAGTTTAATTTTTGCTATTTCCAGCCATTCCAAAAGGGGTGGGGTCTAGACCCCTTGAACCCTCCCCCTGGGTGCGGCCTTGCCAATGGTGTATTCAGACGTCTCTAAATTTTAAGTCTTGGTCCCAATTCCCGGCCTCAGATAAACTTGGGCTAGGAAGCAAAAGTAAAAAAACCTTGTTGCCAATTGTTGGAAGAAAGCCTTCTTCTGCGGTAACAACGTCCGGATAAAGCGCAGTGTTTGAGCTGTGAAGAATTATATCCCCTAAAAATGCCCAAAACAGCTCTTACCTTTGCATTGCTGTAAAAGAACAGCAGAACTTATGCCAAATCATCAAATTTTCATCAATCGAGTTTTAACTTAACTTGTCGGTAACTTCAAACTATTTTAAAACATTTACTAAATGACCATTTAATCAGTATAGTTATTACAAGAGTACTGTAAATCCAAGATCGTAAATAGGGTCCAAGATTACAGTAAATTGCTCATAGCCACTAAAATTAGATAACTCATATATACTACAGACCGATACGCAGACTCCTAAGACATACATGTTAAGGTGTCATCTGCATACGGTATAACCACCTGCAATCGGTCATAGTAATCAGTAGATTCAGCGTAACAAATTGGCACACTAAAAGAAAGAGCTTTATTATATATATATATATAACGCAAAGTAGTTTGCGTAAAACTAGGATCAAGGATAATGCATAGGCGTGCGTTGAGTAAATTAACACAAAAGAGCAAAGCTTAATGTAGATAGTAACCATTGACATGCACGACTATACAGCTGTGACATACAGTATCATTGTGCACAGTGATCGCATATATGGATCGCCTTGTTATGCCCGACTGACCTGATTGTGGGACTCATCAGGGGCTTACAATCAGGTTATTTTTCTTTGAAATTGACCACCCGTTTTCAATAAATAAATGTCGTTTCGTCCCCTGGCGATCAACTCCAGCCACACGTGATGTTAAGCACACATATACACCTTACAAAGAATTAATGCCCACATATAAAACAATAAATGTCCCCGAACGTCAAAATCGACGGGTATTCATAAGGTTCCGTCATCCATTATGAACGACAGCATTCATAAGTATCCTTCAAATGAAGGATTTTCATAAGGAAGCATATAGATATACGTACTCATAAGTCACTGCCGTAAAAATTAAAATATTTATATAATGTGTAACATAAAAACGACTAATAAGATGCGCATCCGCACCGGCCCAGGACAATCTGGTGGGAGCAATCCTCAACCGTTCCAGATTGTCAAGGACAAAGCAAATTAACACAAAAGAGCAAAGCTTAATGTAGATAGTAACCATTGACATGCACGACTATACAGCTGTGACATACAGTATCATTGTGCACAGTGATCGCATATATGGATCGCCTTGTTATGCCCGACTGACCTGATTGTGGGACTCATCAGGGGCTTACAATCAGGTTATTTTTCTTTGAAATTGACCACCCGTTTTCAATAAATAAATGTCGTTTCGTCTCTTGGCGATCAACTCCAGCCACACGTGATTTTAAGCACACATATACACCTTACAAAGAATTAATGCCCACATACTAGGTTTAACGAAAACTAGACCAAACCTATTACAGCACTTTACAGCCACTTTGGGTGTGACTGACTGGTCTATGATAACAGTCGCTCAGCTCCACAATTTCACCGAACATTTTGGATGGGAGAGGGGTAAGCTCAGGAAATCAAATAATCCATCATTTCTGACATGTGCAAGCCGTAAAATCAAACTAAGGGCGTCGACCTGAAGGTATCATAGGGGCGAATTCTTCCTCACCATCGTCTTCCAACAGCTATCCCGTAGGCTGGTATCATAAAAAATGTAGTTTCTGCAAAAACACGACCAATTTTTTTCCAAAGATTGTGGAGCGTTCACCATACAAGCTGGATGGCTGCTACTTAACAGATGTGTTCTGCACAAATACGTATACCCAGGGACGTGTTTTAGTTGCCCCGATTACTGCTTTCTAGCTAAAGTAATCGCTTGACAAATTTGGAACAAGTAGGCAAAATACAGGTTACATATTTCAGCTTATTTTCAAAAATATTTTAGAAAAGCAACATTAGTTTCTTTGTATGCATCAAAAAGAGAAAATGCCAAGCTGCATTTTGATATAAAAATGGCTTCTTAACTCCAAGTAACGGATGAGTAATGGTGCAAACTTATTGTGACCAAAGGGAATCACCACCTTAACGCTTTTTTTCGAAAAAACTAGGCTTGGTTTGATAGGTATAAGCGTTTAGACACGGTTTTAAAGCGATTTTAAGTCAAAAATTGAGAAATATTTTTTTTAAAATGACCATTTGTTGGCAAAATTTAGCTAACTTCATGGCTCCAAAAAGGGCCAGCAGGGGCTGGGCTGGGGGTGGGGGTAGTCGAAAGTTAGGGGGAGGGTATGTGAGTCAAAAAAGTATATATACCTCCACCCGGTGAAACTATATGCAGGGTAGTTTTTACAGGGGGGCCTCTCCCGAAATTGACCTTCCCCCCGAAACAGCCCCCTCCCGGGATTTTTGCTTCCCCCCTCGGGATTTTTTGGAGGCCCAAATATTTGCCAAAAATAGACACATTTTCAAAATTTTCCGGCATGGCCGGAGATGTTTTCGTGAAAATAGCTATTTTTAGCTTAAATCCTGGCATTTTTGAGAACTTTTTGCGTTTCACCATGCAAAATACGCCAAAAATACCATTTTTGGCTCATTTTTGCAAAAAATTCTCCCCCCCCCCGGAAAAAATCCCTAAAAATACCCCCCTGTATATGTATGCTCAGTTCACACGTGGTCACCATCTCGAATCTGCAATTGAAAGCAACGATACGTGCTGGAGTTCTTAGTAGACTCGAATCGGCGCTCCGGAATGTTTAACCCACCGCTCGCTTGGATACCAACCTTGCAGCTGACCACACCACAACTGGTTTGCTTAGGCCGAACTGGTTTGATGAAGTAAGAACGTGTATTTGCTCAGTTAACCAATGCTGTGAAGAACCTTCCAAATTCTCCTCCATTTCAGTCACCTACAAAAAGAAACAACAAAAGCATCAGATCAGGATCAGACAACAAGAATTAAAATCTCTGAAGTTAGATGACTGGCCTTTTCTTGCTCTCGTTGCAAGAAAAGGGCAGCATATATATATATATATATATATATATATATATATATATATATATATATATATATATATATATATATATATATATATATATATATATATATATATATAGCCATGGGGGGGAACCCACATTTTCGGATTTTGGCTGGAACTTTTTTATTATATATAAGGGCTATCTGAGAACTTTATATACCATCGTACTTGGCGTACTTAGAACTTTCTCTTAAGCCTATTTGCACTTCTGTAGGTTGTACCGTTAGAGCGGTATAATGCAAAAAGTAGCGGGGGAAAAACCCAATGGGGGGAAAACCCAAATGGGGGACCCCTCACAGGTCTTAAAAATTGTTCTATCGCAATTCTGACACTTCCAGTGTAAAATTCAACCCTTTTTTAGTTAATATGTACCAAAAAACCCTATCTAAGTAGCTTTTTTGAGATCTCAGGTGCCGTTGAAAATGCTGCATCAACTGACCAGGTTTCATAAAGTTTAACACATAAACATAGGGCAATTTGTGAAAAATGCTTTATGTACAGTGGCGTAGCCAGAAAAAAATTTCGGAGGGGGGAATTCCGATTTGTCGGGGAGGGGGGGTGTCTGGGGAGCGGAGCCGCCAGAAGCTGAAAACGTTTCCGAAACTTTAATTAACTTACAGTAAATGTTTCAAACTAGAAACGCACCGGGGCCGCCACTACTGTGGCCGGGTCCTGGAAATTGGGAGGCCCAAATCGAAAATTTTCAAAAATTTTCTGGAAACTTTAAATTTTGCAATAATGTTGGATATAAAAACGTTACTATCGTCACTTTCATTCATATCGGTGGGACAGCAAACGATTTGTAACACTTTTTGACTTTTGAAAATTCAAAATTTTGGTCAAAAATGTCAAAAATTTACAAAATTTTGCTAATTTTTGGCCCCGGACGGTACCGGGGCCTGATTACCGGGGCCGGGGCCAGGCCCCGGTGCATCCCTATATACAAACCTTTCCGAAGTCTATAAATAATATAAAATACGACTAGGGTTTGGATACATTCTTGCTTCCGCTTCAAGTGACGTCTCAACCGACCATGCCAAGCGATTCAATTTACATATATACACTTAAAAAGATAGTTGGGTGGTATTTGCCAAAAACGTTTTGCCGTGTCGTAGTTCACTCCAGGTGCAAAAATTTCGAAAAAAGCACTTGAAAAGCAAATGGGGGGGGGGCAACTGCACAATTTCGGGGAGGGGAATTCCCCTACCTGGCCCTCCCCTGCCTACGCCCATGTTTATGTAATTTGATAAAACTTATTATTCTATCGTGTAGAGAATGGTTTTTTACGTAGAATTGGCTATTAAAATCCACAATTGTACCTGTATTGGGTCCTCCAGCAGCGAAATGACACTTTTAAGGTTTTTAGCACCTAGCTAGCAAGTTAAGCAAAATTGTCCGAATCTGACCGCATAGGATGACGCAGTGTGCTCGATAGTACCGTGCTATAGTCTCTAATTGTTTCCGTGTTGAGTTGTTAAAAAATTTTCAAAAAAGATTGGGTGGGTTTTTCCCCCCCAAAGTGGTTTTCCCCCGCCACGTTTGGCAATGTGCCAGACCAACGACCCCCCCGAACCCATAGGTGTACCTGGGGGGGGGGGTGGGGGTGGGGGGGAACCCCTCCCCCCAAATGGAAAAGTGCCGACCCCACCCTCGAAATTTTGGAGGCAGACCCCACCCCCAAATGGCCAAATCCCAGACCCCACCCACCCAAATTTTCCAGACCCCACCCTCAAAATTTTGAAAATTTTGCGTCAAAAGTAGTAAAAATTCGAAATTTTTTGCAAAAATTCGATTTTTTTGCCAAAAAATCCAAGTTTTTCGACTAAATGAGAAAAATTAAGAAATATTGTTGATTTTTAGTTGGAAATAACGTTTTTTCAGCGAATTCGCGAATTTTTTCTAAATTTTTGACCGAAAATTTTTTTACCCCCCCAAATTCGATTTTTCCGGACCCCACCCCACCTCAAACCGGCTGACCCCACCCACCCTAATTTCGGCTACCCCCTCCCCCAACGATTTCTGGACCCAAAAAGTTAGCTAAATTTGGTCGAAAAATGGTCATTTTTGCAAAATTTTTTCTGAAATTTTGGCCTAAAATCGCTTTAAAACGGTGCAAAAACGCCTAAAACGTTAAGAACAAGCCTTATTTTGATGAAAAAAGGCTAAATTACAGAAAATTTTGCATTATTTGGCCATTTTTCGAAATTTCTGAGGTCAAAATTCTGGGGAGGGGGCTTGGGGGCACCCCCATCACATTTCGGAAGACGGACAAGATTTACCCCCCCCCCGAGACCCAAAGTTCCAGGGAAACTATGAGGGTAAGTAAAAAAATCTGCGTTACAGCAGTTTCACCGGAAATCTTGGTTGGGGGAGGGTAAACTTCGAAAATTTGGCGGTCGACTCCCGAAGCCGAAATGTGATGGGGAGTACCCATAGTTGGGGGGGGGGGGGGGGGGGGGGGGGGGTATCCCCCCCTCAAATTTTTGACCAAATTTACCCCCGACCCAGATTTTTTGACTTACCCTCCCCCAACTTTCGGCTACCCCACCCCCCAACGATTTTTGGACCCAAATAGTTAGCTAAATTTGGTCGAAAAATGGTCATTTTTTGAAAAATTTTTCTAAAATTTTGACCTAAAATCGCTTTAAAACGGTGCAAAAACACCTAAAACGTTAAGAACAAGCCTTATTTTGATGAAAAAAGGGCTAAATTACAGAAAATTTTGCATTTTTAGCCATTTTTCGAAATTTCTGAGGTCCGAATTCTGGCACACGAAGCCCATTTCTAGAAAACAATTAGAAAATATTAAATGTTTTCTAATTTTTTTCTAATTATTTTCTACAGTTGACAAATTTTTTCTAGTTGTTTTCTAATTCTTTTCAAATTGTTTACTAAATTAGAAAACAATTAGAAAATAAAATATTAATTGTTTTCTAATTGTTTTCTTTATTTTTTCCAATTGTTTTCCAAACTAGAAAACAATTAGAAAACTATTCAAATTTTTTCTAATTATTTTCTGATTGTTTTGAAATTAAAAAATTAGAAAAGAAATTAAATTTTTCCAATTATTTTCTAATATATATATTGTGAAATGTCATCAAAAAGATTTATATAATTGCATTTTCCTTGTATTTGTCTAACATTTATTAAAGCATTAGTCAAACATTAATTTTGATAATTTTGCTTTTGCATACGTATAACGTATAATCTATAACCATGGAGGGAAAAAAGAGAAAAACAAAAGAATCAGGAAAAACGGGAAACCCACATTTTCGGATTTTTGCTGGAACTTTTTTATTATGAGATTGTGGAGGTTTACGGTTAAACAAGTTGGTTTATGGATCCGGAGCCCATCAGATTGCCGCAGCAGCAATAGAGATGGAAAAAGTACAAGTAAGTATATAAATTTTTATCATGAGGGCTAGCTGAGAACCATAGGTGTACCCCTGTTTGGATGGGGGGGGGTAAAAAGTCCAAATCTGGCTTGGGGGCTATCAAAACTAGGAAATTTTCACCAATAAATATACCCAAATTTTTTCAGCTAAAAATGGGCCTTTTTCGACATAAAATCTATATACTATTTTCGACAAATTTTTTCAATTTTTTGTCAGGAAAGTTTTGAAAAATTGCAAACATTTCTGCAAAAATTTTGCATTTCTTCTTTTGTTTGGACCTCATTTTAGGGGAGAGGGGGGGCTCGCTTTTTAAGCTAGCCGTGGGGGGGGGGGGGGGTTTGGGGGGTTGGGCGTCTCGTGAGGGGTCTCACAGGGTAGGGTTGGTTTTTTCCGGAAAAAAGATTGCCGGAAAAATCCGTTTTTTCCATTTTTTCATATTCCTTTTTTCCGGTCACCCCAAAATTACCCATTGTGTTAAAAGTTGCAGTTTTTCGTGTTTCTGCACGCATATATATAAGCAGTTTTCACCATATTTAATAGTCCCACAAAGCTAGTGCAATGTCAGATTCGCTTATGAAGGTAGCAGTTGAGTATTGAGTACAGAAATCCATTATTTTCAGCAATCGATACTTTAATGCAAACTACAGGCGAGTTCTGTACACCTTGGCTGGCCTGCGGTTTTCGCAGGTAATACATTTCGTAAAGTTAACAAATCCTTAACAAATGCAGACGTTTTAACAGTCTTGGGTTGAACACTTGACTGCTAATCATGGAAATACTAACTCTATCTATATATATACCTGGTGTACTCAATCGTATTCACATTCAACAGCAAAAAATATTAATTTCCAAAATTAGTAAATGTTCAGTAATATATACATATATCGCCTTATTACTTTAGTAAACACTCTTTTTGATAGTTCCCTAACATTCTGATTTCATAAATTAACCTTAAGAACACGTACCGACGATTTTTCCATTTTTTCCGATGCGTCGAATAAAGCAAAATAAAGGCGTCAAATTTTACATACGTATATACCCCACCTACTATGCCCCGCTGAAAAGGTTGCAGATAGTGCAAAATTGCAGGAAAAGTTCATAAAACATTTCCTTGTAGAAATCGTCAAAATAACATTTGGAATATTTTTCCATTTTTTCCACCCCATCTGAAAAAATGGAAAAAAACGGAAAAAACATTTTTTCCAGCCCTTTTTTTCCGCGCCCATCCCTGTCCCAGGGGGCAAACTACTGTACCCTGGTAAACCTTTGCTGAGAACTTTATATATACTATCGTACTTGGCGTACTTATATAGAACTTTCTTTTAATCCTAATTTGCACTTCTCAGGTTGTACCGTTAGTCGGTATAATGCAAAAAGTAGCGGGGGAAAATCCAAATGGGGGAGAAACCCACCCGGCCCTTACAGGTCTTAAAAATTGTCGCAGCGCAATTCTGTGTAAAATTCAGCTCTGTTTATTTAGAATAAACCAAAAAGCCGATCTAAGTAGCTTTGTTTGAGATCTCTCATGTGCCGATGAAAATGCAGTATATATATCAACTGGACAGTTTTATTTAGTGGACAGCCAAAAAATTTAGTTTTTGAGTTCAAATTTTCAAAAACTTTCTCAGTTTTTAGCTACGTAATTTATGCGCTTATAAGTTCATTTTTAGCTTATAAACAGCGATTTTTGCGTATTTACCTTAAGCATGCTAATTTTCCGCTAAAACTGGGATTGCCCCCCACTTTTCGTAAGCCCCTCCTTACTTCCCCCTCCCTTGAAATGGTGCCATGTCCGATCTCGATCCCCTGGAGCACCACAACAGAACGAACCCAGGTAAAACCTATATACACGTATATACCAGTTTATACCTTCTACATATACCTTTACATTTACTTTTACATATACCTTCTGCAACTTTTTCTTTTCTTTTTCTATTAACATCCAGGGGTTCGAACGGTTTGAGGTTTTCTCCCACGTTCCTCTTGATGTTGGTACGTTTACCGTACATGTAGATTTTACGCTTTATTATGGAAGTATTTTTAATATTTCTGGATCCTAGGAATTTTATTAAACATCATAATAATTCTACCCTTAATGGGTCTATCCACCCTTAAATGGGTCTACCTACCCTTAAATGGGTCTATCCACCCTTTAATGGGTCTATACCTGTTTCATAATTGTTTTATATTTTAATTTTTAATGGATTGATGAAAAAGTACGTATATACAACTGGTTTCATACTATTCGAAGAAATTAAAATTAAGTATAAATTCATTGTTGTATAATTGAGATCTAGATGTTTTTCTGTGTTTAACATCACGACTGAGGCGACCAGCGGCGAAACCAATTTTCAATCCAATTCTTTATTTTTTCTAAATTATTTTACAAAAACTGTATTCCCGCTGAACCACTGATGAGCCGCACAGTGTGTGGATATGGTCTGGTTACGGTCGCATGCACTACGAACTTAGTCTATTGTCTTCATCACTTATGTATATGCCTGTTTATACCCTATGTAAATATTTAGCATTATTTTTTTGTTATGCATTTTGTGTGCATTCGACTATTATTTCATTTTTGTTTACGTGGTAGTAGTTTTGAATTTTATTCTCAGTTTGCTTTCACTTGTTTTGCTTGGTTTTTTTGGATCCTAAGTTTATTTTACTAACACTCAGATTTCTGCACGCATATATATATGTTTTGAGTTGTTGTTGAAGTTAGCAGTGGGGTCTGCGGACTCACCTTCTGCAACTTTTTCTTTTCTTTTCTATTAACATCCAGGGGTTCGAACGGTTTGAGGTTTTCTCCCACGTTCCTCTTGATGTTGGTACGTTTACCGTACATGTAGATTTTACGCTTTATTATGGAAGTATTTTTAATATTTCTGGATCCTAGGAATTTTATTAAACATCATCTCTGCGTACTATAAATTATATACTAAACTAAATCTAACTACCGTGAATAATTTTAAAAACATTTTAAATCTTTGCCATGTTAGATGTTATATATTTTTATTTATTTTTGTTCTATGTGGTTTCATTTTACCCTAATGGGTCTATTACCTACCCTTAAATGGGTCTATCACACCCTTAAATGGGTCTACCTACCCTTAAATGGGTCTATCCACCCTTTAATGGGTCTATTACCTGTTTCATAAATTGTTTTATATTTTAATTTTTAATGGATTGATGAAAAAGTACGTATATACAAAAAGCTGGTTTCATACTATTCGAAGAAATTAAAATTAAGTATAAATTCATTGTTGTATAATTGAGATCTAGATGTTTTTCTGTGTTTAACATCACGACTGAGGCGACCAGCGGCGAAACCAATTTTCAATGCCAGTTCTTTATTTTTCTAAATTATTTTAAAAACTGTATTCCACGCTGAACCACTGATGAGCCGCACACTGTTACGGTCGCATGCACTACTAACTTAGTCTATTGTCTTCATCACTTATGTATATGCCTGTTTATACCCTATGTAAATATTTAGCATTATTTTTTTGTTATGCATTTTGTGTGCATTCGACTATTATTTCATTTTTGTTTACGTGGTAGTAGTTTTGAATTTTATTCTCAGTTTGCTTTCACTTGTTATTGCTTGGTTTTTTTGGATCCTAAGTTTATTTTACTAACACTCAGATTTCTGCACGCATATATATTATGTTTTGAGTTGTTGTTGAAGTTAGCAGTGGGAGTCTGCGGACTCACCTTCTGCAACTTTTCTTTTTCTTTTTCTATTAACATCCAGGGGTTCGAACGGTTTGAGGTTTTCTCCCACGTTCCTCTTGATGTTGGTACGTTTACCGTACATGTAGATTTTACGCTTTATTATGGAAGTATTTTTAATATTTCTGGATCCTAGGAATTTTATTAAACATCATCTCTGCGTACTATAAATTATATACTAAACTAAATCTAACTACCGTGAATAATTTTAAAAACATTTTAAATCTTTGCCATGTTAGATGTTATATATTTTTATTTATTTTTGTTCTATGTGGTTTCATTTTACCCTAATGGGTCTATTACCTACCCTTAAATGGGTCTATCACACCCTTAAATGGGTCTACCTACCCTTAAATGGGTCTATCCACCCTTTAATGGGTCTATTACCTGTTTCATAAATTGTTTTATATTTTAATTTTTAATGGATTGATGAAAAAGTACGTATATACAAAAAGCTGGTTTCATACTATTCGAAGAAATTAAAATTAAGTATAAATTCATTGTTGTATAATTGAGATCTAGATGTTTTTCTGTGTTTAACATCACGACTGAGGCGACCAGCGGCGAAACCAATTTTCAATGCCAATTCTTTATTTTTTCTAAATTATTTTTAAAAAACTGTATTCCACGCTGAACCACTGATGAGCCGCACAGTGTGTGGATATGGTCTGGTTACGGTCGCATGCACTACTAACTTAGTCTATTGTCTTCATCACTTATGTATATGCCTGTTTATACCCTATGTAAATATTTAGCATTATTTTTTTGTTATGCATTTTGTGTGCATTCGACTATTATTTCATTTTTGTTTACGTGGTAGTAGTTTTGAATTTTATTCTCAGTTTGCTTTCACTTGTTATTGCTTGGTTTTTTTGGATCCTAAGTTTATTTTACTAACACTCAGATTTCTGCACGCATATATATTATGTTTTGAGTTGTTGTTGAAGTTAGCAGTGGGAGTCTGCGGACTCACCTTCTGCAACTTTTTCTTTTCTTTTTTTTAATCTGTATATATAGGCTCCATTAAAAAATGTACGTATTAGTTTGACCTTTCCTGCTAATGGTTAGAAAAATATTCAATTTTGGAAAATGGGTTTTTCACGCCAACTTTAGGTCCTATATATTTCAATGGTTCCTTGATTTGATTGAGTATCCAAGTGGGGGTATCCAACCAACCCCCTTCCCATTTTTGGCAGCTCAAAGGAAATTTTTAGCTATATATTGCAAATTTGAACTTATTTAGGTCAAGACCTGTTTCCTTCGATTTCGAGTAGTCCGCGATGTTATGTATATATATTTTCGTTTGTCGTTTGTTTTAATAAAGCCGTAGGCTTTTTTCTATATTTATTATATATATACAAGTAACAAAAATGCTCCGCACAAAAGGGGATAATATGTGTGTTGGGCCTATGTCTATCCTTTAAATTCCGGTTGAGAAAGGCATAAATCCGACACCGCAGAAGTTGCTCAGCTCACTTAGGGCTTTCATTTGATACCAAATTTTACCACTTTTGAAAAATTTTATTTTTGACCCAAAATCGCCTAAGTCCCCACCCCACCCCACCATGTCACTCTACAGCCACTTTGGGTGTGCAGTTCTATGACAAAGGTTGCTCAGCTCACTTAGGGCTTTCATTTGATATAAAATTTTAAAACTTTTGAAAAATTTTATTTTTGACCCAAAATCGCCTAAGTCCCCGCCCAACCCCACCACAGCACTCTACAGCCACTTTGGATACGCAGTTCTATGACAAAAGTTGCTCAGCTCACTTAGGGCTTTCATTTGATACCAAATTTGACCACTTTTGAGAAAGTTTATTTTCGACCATTTGACCCTCCCACCAGACTGACCCTTCAAACGGCAAAGTAGAACCAGCCCAGCAAAATTGGTACGTCGGACGGCACACCAGAAAACCCCTATAGACAAAGTTTTGAGAGGCCAGGTAGAGCCTACTATGGACCTCCAGGAAGCGGTTTCCGACTTGACCCTCCCGACGGCAAAGTAGAACCAGCCCAGCAATATAGACACGTCGGACGGCAAAACGGATACCGGGAATGACCTGGGCACACCAGAAAACCCCTATAGACAAAGTTTTGAGAGGCCAGGTAGAGCCTACTATGGACCTCCAGGAAGCGGTTTCCGACTTGACCCTCCCGACGGCAAAGTAGAACCAGCCCAGCAATATAGACACGACGGACGGCAAAAGGGATACCGGGAATGAGCTGGGCACACCAGAAAACCCCTATAGACAAAGTTTTGAGAGGCCAGGTACAGCCTACTATGGACCTCCAGGAAGCGGTTTCCGACTTGACCCTCCCGACGGCAAAGTGGAACCAGCCCAGCAAGATGGGTGGGTCTGACGGTAAAACTGACTGCGGGAATCGATTCTCCGTGCCAGAAAACCATTGTAGGGAAGAGCTTTGAGCTTTCAAAGTTAAATAGATAGCGAGAAATTTCGATTTTTCATTTCTCGAATTTTCGCCATCTTTGACGGGCCACTGTGGTCGCTAGGGAAGTGATAGAGAAACGCAACCTGGACCGTTAGTTAGTTCAATATATGTAATTTCTGAATATAAAAAGAAATCAGCTCCAGCTCGTAACGTTCGACCTGAGCGACGACCACAAAAATGGTCACTTTTTGCTATGAGCCGACTTTGCGGCGCCACTGCGGCGCTGTGGCGCAGCTGCGGCGCAATAAAGTTGTGATTCTTAAATTCTTTAGAGGGTACTACTAGACCCCATAGCCCTTTAGGTTGGCCCACCGCTGCAGATCACGTGAAAGCGGCGAACATTATGTACAATACAACCATCAAATAGGAGAAACCGGAAAAAAAACATCGCCGCCATAACCGGTCCGGGGCGCAACTTTTTAACGGTAAGTGATACGGGGCTGAAACTTCACAGACATACTAAACTCGATGTGCTCTACAATTTGCGCATGAAATCTGCGCAGGATTTTGCGCAGCTTCTGCGCAGCTTATTTTACACTGTCTCCAGCCACTTTTCCCACATATTATAGGGGTCGCTGCCGCCACCCCTATGATATGTATATATAGGCTTTTTTTATGCATTCCATTGCTTATGAAACAGTATTTTTACTGTTTGTAGTCCCGATTAGCATTATGGAAGCGCAAACGCAATATATTCATGAGCGAAGCAATTATTCGTCATTTAGAAAATAATCATAAATTAATTAGAAAACAATGAGAAATTATATATAAGAAAATGAAGCCATAGCAAGTTTTCAGAAAACAATTAGAAAACAATAGAAACATTTTAGAAAACATAAGAAACTATTTAGAAAACAATTAGAAAAATCG
>JASAND010017874.1:0-23316 GCA_030248195.1 Trissonchulus latispiculum
TGCTAGCCCTGTTTGGAGTCCAAAAACAGTCACTTTGATTGACAAAATTGAATCAGTACAAAGACTATTCACTAGAAAAATTCCTGAAGTTAGTAATCTTGCTTATTTGGAACGTTTGGCGTTTCTTGATTTACAACCTCTAGAACATAGAAGACTTGTTTTTGATTTGAAATTAACCCATCAAATTGTTCACCAATTAATTGATTTATCATTTGATGACTTCTTCACTTATGCGCTTGACACGGGTACTAGAACTCAAATGGTCTCAGATTGAGGATTTCTTCTGTCGAACTCAAAAATTTTCACATTTCTTTTCAAATCATGTAGTTCCTGTTTGGAATGAACTCCCAGAAATTATACAGACATCTTCTAATTCTAAATTTGTTGAATTACTAAAAGATATCGATCTGACTAAATTTTTAAAAGGTAATTCACTTAAATGACTGCATATTATCGTAAACTTAATTTTAGGTGCACTAAAGGGACAATTTGTCCTTATGCACCTAGTAATCTTGACTTAGACTGACTGGCACTGTTCTACCTTGTAATTGTGTGGAGTATATCCTATTGAAGGTCACCTCGTCTCTGTGAACGTGGTCTGAGCCGCACGGGGATGGGGCCGCCTGAAATAGGATATGCTTCACGGCGGTTCCGATTGACAAATATATTAAAGTCTTTTCGGAGGCTTCGCAGAAATATAGCATAGAGTTGGTGAAATCCCATATATTTACAGCTTGAAACGGAAAAATGTCTTTCGTCCGTTACAACTTCTTCTAATATTCTATTTTTATAGAAATTATTTGCTTTTGCAATTATAAATACACTAAAATGTACGTATATATAATACATATGTATATATATATATACGTACGTTTACGGTAATCTTGAATTTCGTGATTCTGATGCCAGGTTTCTGCGTCGCTTTGCGAAGCACTTCGGTGTGGAGCTGGCCGGGTGGTGGATAAACTACTTCTTCGCTTGTGTGTGTAAGGAGTCGTTTGGGTTTGATTTAAAAAAACATCTGTCCAGTTATTAAGACATTCAAGAAGTTGTGTAGTTGTAGATCGGCGGGACAAACCTCCAAGCAGGAGTGAGGAAATTATTCTATTATGAACCAAGTGGGTCATAAGTTTCGGTTTAACGCACTTTTCGAAATTTCGCATGGGGGCAGAAGTAAGACTAATAGGCCTATAATTTTCAGCTGAATTTTTATCTCCTTTCTTGAAAACAGAGACCACGTTGGCATTTATCCTACCAGGCGGTAATCTAGCGGTATAAAGTGACACGTTGTATATATATTATAGTGAGGATGGGGCTGAGTTCGTACTTCAATTTTTTCAATATTAACGGTGGGATTTGATCAGGACCAGCAGATAGATTGTTTTCAAGGCTACTTATAGCCTTCTCAACGTCGGATATAGAAACTGTAATATCGGTTAATTCCGATGTCAGGTTATAATAGTTTGGTACTGGCAGTTCATTATCAATTGTGAAAACGAAAGCAAACTGATTACTAAGACATTCTGCTTTTTGCAAGTCAGAGTCCAAATAGTTACCATTAGTACAAATTGTAGGCACATCATCTGGTTTTTATTTAGACGTTGTTTCACAAAATTTGATTATGCGCACGGCTTATATTTAACTCCGTACGTCGTCTACTCTCTTTGAGTGCGACGCGGATTTGTTTAACAGCCATTTTCCATTTATTGTAATTAAAAGCTGATTGTGCTCTTTTATACTTATGCCAGAGTTTATGCTTAGCTCGTCGTAAAATTTGCAACTGTGGAGTAGTTGGGGCGAAAGTATACCATCTGTGATTGTTTTAGTGGGCACATAGCAGTCAAGAGTATGCCCTTGAAAATGTTGAAGAATTTTTTGAAATCGTGGAAAATTCAGCAATTCAAATGCTGAAAAAGGTAGTTAAGATGAGATGAGTTATTGAGCTGTATAATCGATCAGTGGAAAACCAAAACGGGAATTGGATGCTGTTCAGAATTTTTCACTTCTACGATTTATTCTAGAGCACTTTCAGAAGCTGCCAATTATCAATCTTGCATTGCCCATTTATATATATATATATATATATATAGATATATATATACATATATATATATATAATGTTATGAAAGCAAAATAAAATTTGTAAATGCCCGTACATGAGCCGGTATATAGTCATAACATAAACTAAAGGCGTTGAATACAATTATATATTTACAAAACAGGAATGTAAAGCAAAATAGAAGACACTTTAGAGACAGAAGTTCTGTCACAGAACTACGTACGTAATAAAGCAGCACAGAAGTATATAAGTGTGCCGCAGACGAGCGCGAAACTTTTAAAAAATTTGTGAAATTTATTAAAATTATGCTTAATTTTCACTCAAAATATGGATATAAACAGCTGAAAGAATTTTCTAGGGGGGTCCGGTATGTCAAAGGAGGGGGCCCAAATCGCAAAGGGGGCTGGGCGGGCCCCCCCTGGATCCGCCACTGTATCACGGGGGTCTCCTCCTCCCAAATCGACAGCTCCCCAAATGGGCCCCTAAAACATTTTGGCTACCCCTACTCCCAAATCCGCTTTCGGGTGAACCACCCCCTCCTTAAAATTTTCAAACCCCTGCCTAATTTTTTGAAAATGTTTGCCAAAATTGAAAAATATATAAAAAATAAAAATGTACTAATGTAGAGCGAAAAATTGCTAAAATTAGCTTAGTTCCTTCAGAAATTGCTAAAAATGGATAAAAATTGAGAAAAATTTTCAATTGTAAACGGAAAACCCGATTTTTCGCCGACGCCTCCTCCTCCTCTAAATGTCGTTTCTGATGATAAAACCATACATTTTGATGAACCTCCCAGAAGCGCATCCTGCCTCCACACACTTGATGTCACTCACACGCACGCCCAGTGGCGACGGCCCCATTGCGATTTGCCCCCTCCCCCTTTGGGATGTTGGGTCCCTATGTTAAATTCAAGTGAAAATTTTCACGAAATTGTCCAAATTGTTACAATAAGCAATTTCTTAAAAATCATCAAATTTTAGATAGAAATCAAAAAGTTTTTGACAAAATCTGAGAAATATTTCGGAAAATTAAAGTAATAAGTGCTAAAGTGTGGCGAAAATATTCTGTTTACCAAAAAAAGGTCGCCGGAGTCTTGGGTAGCCCCCCCCTTGGAGGAATTCTGCCGCCGCTACTGCTCACACGCCCACACTTTCAATTGGGAAGCTACTCTCCCCTATCCATTCCGTTAATGCTAAAGCCAGTGAAGCTAGCTAGCCATAAAAACTTCATAATTTACATTACCAAATATTCACTAAATCTTTGAAGGTTTGAACGAACATTAAATTTGTCATTTGTAAACAACAATTGTTGTATACGGAAATAGCAATTAACCACAAAAACTTTTTATCTCTCCTGTTGCACCTAGCTAACTTCTAGCTTTATACCTGAATCAGGCAGTGAATTTTCAAACAAGTGTACGCTGTTGTAACTTGAAGTACGCTAAAAACATAAGCTAGTACGCTGAACTACGCAGAAATGTTGATATCGTACGCTGTTTACATAAATGCGTACTTTCACAAGCGCTGTTAACTTCAAAACTTCAAAACGGTGACAATTTCCTACTGAAAATCTTCGATCCCCTTCATCAGCAATATAACCAGAGTAGTCAACAATTTCAGATATGTCTTCTTGCTGATTTTTATGTTCCATTATTTTACTAGCATGTATATTAATAAACTTAATTAATCTTATTAACACTTATTTTAATTTGTTTTTAAAAAGAAATGAGCAATAAAATATTCAATCGTCTCTGTGTCCGAAACTATCGGTTTTTTATTTTGTTAAAACCGATATCAGATAATTAACATTTTTGTAAAATTTTCCATAAAATTTTGGTTTACCCGCATCAAGTTTCTTTAGAATTCCAAATTTGAGAAAGCTTGGAGTTATTACTGAGTAATCATAAATTGCTTGGTTTTGCAGCTCAATTTTTATGCTGCCAATACATCCACAGAGACGTTGACTATTTCTTTTTGTTGCATTAACTGAGTCAGCTTATTTATGAAATGGTTCAATCTATTTAGTTTAGTTTGTGACTCGCTGCATATGGCGTGTCAAGGTTTGCAACGGTCTGATAATCTCTCTATTACATACCCACATGAAGTAAAAAATAAAGCAAGTATTCGTCTTCAAATCAGAACTACCACAATAGTCACACACCTGAGAGGAGTTGTTCCGTAGCTTATTGTCAATGATTTCAAAAATGCACATTTTCTCTTGCTCAATCTCTGATTTCTCCATTTTATTTCCTCATTTATATTATATCTGAATTAAATTTAAAATTTTTCATCCCACATTTATCCGTCAATAACACCAAGAGTACATAATATAAGAGTGTGCCACTAGGCACACTCTCTGTTATCAGAGCAAAAACTATGCTCTGCTCGCTAACGGCCCACCCCCCCCCCCGCAAATCAGACCCCAGTGACCCCCCCCCGCAAATCAGTACCTAGTCGAAACGGGGGTACGCTCACTCGCTCTATGTTTATGTGCTTAAGCTCGAAAACACAAGCAGTGCGTGCGCGAATTTTGTGCCTGCTTCGAGCTTTAGAACACAAACATAGCGCACAAAATGCTTTAAAGTGATGGGTCTAATTTGCGGGGGGGCGTTAGCGAGCAGAGCATAGTTTTTGCTCTGATAACAGAGTGTGCCTAGTGGCACACTCTTATATTATGTACTCTTGATAACACTGATCCTGGACAACACTGTTTGGAGATAACACTGTTGTCTGGGTTACTGGAATAAGAATTCAGGCTTATAGAGTTCTGAATGAAAAGTAAGAGTATATTGGTGATCGTAGGTGTATTGCTCGGAACTAAAAATTGGGCAAACGTTTAAATTAACTTACAGGCTGAAACTTTATCATAGGTTGTTCTTGATCACGGTTCGGTCTGTCGGTCTGTTCAAATCAAAACTCGACTCTCAAAAACTGGATCGGGATGGAAACGTGCATACTATACTACTCAGTAATCACGCTTTAGGCTTATAACAGGACCAAATTCAACAGCTTTCATTTCAAACAGTGTATTAAACAATCGCTGTTGTTAAAGCAATAATGCTAGCCCACTTACACTTAGGCTTGTAACAGGATGAATTTCAACAGGTTTCGTTTCTCCCGATGGTGTCTTAAGAAAGATTCCAGTATGTTTATAGCCAAGGCCAAGTGTGCTGCGGAGAACCCCAAATTTCGCACCACTGACGATGGAATCATTTCTTACAGACCTCAGATATTTTGTGCTCCAGGTACGCTAAACTGACGTCATATATGAGCGCCAGATTAGTGAGACGTATACCATGACGTCTTGGAAATCGAGTTGATCAACAAAAACTTCATTAAATTTTATCTGCAGCTCGTCATCGTTAATAACACAGGGCCAACAGTGTTGACGAGTTTCGCAGTTGTCTGCGAATGGCCTGGTAGTAGCAAGCAGCAATGGGTCTGAAATAAAAGGTTAAGCAAGCTTTAGCATTTGATCCGTATCCAGAAATGGAACAAGGATATCGTTTTCGTACAACAAGTTCGAATTTGGATGGTTCGCCTTAAACATAGCTTAGCTTTGATCAGGTGACGATTTTAGTTGAATATTCGCTCGTGTAAAGGGACAAATCCTCAGACCAACTTTTTTAAATAAATGTATAATATTACTTTTACAAAGAGTACATAATGACAAGAGTATGACAAGCGTCACACTCTATGCACTGAAGGACAAAACTATGCTATGCGCGCTATCGGCTGACCCCCCCACGAATTGACCCCCTCTCACACCGCCCCTATATGGGTACGTGGTCCAAACGGGGGTCGCTCACTGCTTTGCATAATTACACGCTGAAAGTAACCGGGGTCCAATTCGGGGAGGGGGTTTAAGCGTGTATGTTTAACAATTGTATGTAGAAAACATGCTAAGCGAGTGAGCGACCCCCGTTTGGGACTATGTACCCACATAGGGGCGGTGTGAGAGAAGGTCAATTCGTGGGGGGGGGGGGGGTCAGCCGATAGCGCGCATAGCATAGTTTTGGCCTTCCCTGCATAGAGTGTGACGCTTGTCATACTCTTATCATTACGTACTCTTGCTTGTACTAAATTGTTGAAAAAAATTCAAAGTCTGTGTACTTTTTCTACAGACAAATGTTGGCTTTCTAATTTAGTTTAATAAATGTTTGGAATCAGCCTGATTGGCCCAAACGGGCTGTCTATAAACTCAAGAGTGTTGCTAACTAACTGGTGTTGTCATCCGGTCATCTGTTTTGGGTCTATTCCAATCCACGCGGAATCAACTTTCGACTGAGTTGGCCCGACTAGAGCTCGGTGCAAATTTTTTCAGGCCTGCCGCCTGGGCCAAAACAGGCCTGGATTTTTGCCGGCCAATTCCGGAAGATACCAAAAGTAATACAAATCAAACGTTTACCCCAGAAAAATACCGAATATTTACTGAGTTTGAAACTGCAAATTAGCACGGTAAATGTTTAGCAACAACTTTGTTGAAATTTGGTTTCATTGATTCAATTGCTTTGCTAGAGATGATAACTGCATGAATTGTATACCTGCAATAATTTCTTTCAAATGCTTGCAAGGATAGGGCTGTTGCAGTGTAGTGTACTAGTGTGAAACTAACCTAACACAAAAAATACCGTTACCCCGCGAGAGCAACTCAAGCGAGGAGACTGTGGCACAAGTGAATAACACACCAACCGGGCTAGGGAAGCCTCGACAAGTATATAGACCTAGTGAGTGGTGACACGTGCTCACCTCAGAAATAATAACTAAACTAACCTAGGAGCTCAGTACACACACCACAATACACACACCTAGTGGAGATATTTAATAACGTAACAACAAGTATTATGAAGAGAGCAGATATGTAATATAGAAACTAATATAGTTTAGGGTGGGCGAAGCCTGACAAACAACAGACAATTATACAGTAAAAAGAAACCTAACACACACTCACCAATTAATCCCGCTAACGTACTAATATAATACCCACTGGAGAAATACAGGGGGAGAACACAATGGAGATAGGGACAAAATATATATGGAGAGAACGCAACTGTGCACCTAATGGGAAAATCCAACACTGAAGGGGAGAGTTTGATGGATAATCCCCTCTCAAGCGAAGCGCACTCTTGCTGGGCTGTCCCAATCATGTAGCTCTAAGGGGATCCCCACCCAATCCCAAGCCGAGCCTATAGGTGGAGCTACATGATTAGTGGAGGAATGCTTGCAGTTAAGCAAGCCAGGTATTAGTTATGGTTTCGTAATAACAAGAGTACATAATATAAGAGTGTGCCACTAGGCACACTCTATGTTATCAGAGCAAAACCTGCTCTGCTCGCTAACGGCCCCCCCTTCCCGAAAATCAGACCCTAGTGACTCCCCCGCAAATTAGTACCCAGTTGAGAAGAAGGTACGCTCACTCGCTCTATGCTTACGTGCTAAAGCTCGATGCAGATCTACTGTCTGACTGAACACAATTCTCTCATATTTCTTTTCCTTATTAAGTCTTCACTCAACTTTCAATTGACGAATGATAGGTCACATTTGCGGGGGGGGGTGGTGGCTTACTGTAGAAAAGAGTGAACATCGCTAACGGCGCACCCCCCCCCCCGCAAATCAGACCCATCACTTCAAAGAGTTGAGCGCTATGTTTATGTTCTAAAGCTCGCAGCAGGCACAAAATTCGCGCACGCACTGCTTGTTTTCGAGCTTAAGCACATAAACATAGAGTGATAGAGCGAGTGAGCGTACCCCCGTTTCGACTTGGTGCTGATTTGCGGGGGAGTCACTAGGGTCTGATTTGCGGGGGGGGGGTGGGCCGTTAGCGTACAGAGCATAGTTTTTGCTCTGATAACATAAAGCTTGCCTAGTGGCATACTCTTATAATTATGTACACTTGGTAATACCTGAACAACGAAAAGATTGGCCATGTGTCAGCCTCTTTCACCTTTCGTCACTCTTTCGTTACATAGCGGGTTCCGGGCCCGGGCCAGGCGTAGGTCCGACGCGGGAATGTTTTGACTGATCTCGGCCCGGGACCGGCCCGGATGGTCTCAAAATGCCAACCTACAAGGCTTGGTCAAATCACCAGCCCCTGCGGGCTCATCGGGCCTACCGGGCTCACTGGGTAACCGACTACAGTAGTACTTCATTGCCTGTCTATTGGCGCTTTTACTTTTAAATATAAAATTTGCAGCTAAAAGTCAAATTATAAATGACAAGCCTTGATGAGATTTCTCAAGTAGAATCTTAACGTAGTAATAACTGAAGAAACAACGTCCCATTGTAAGACATCCAAATAAACTCTTTGATTGTGAAAGAATAAATATGGATTAATATACTTTTCTTTCATGCAAGCTCGTCAACTGAAATCTTCACGGATCGCGCTTTTTTTGCTTCCGGCTCGTCACCAGACATGTGCAGGAGAGGAAATTCTGGGGGGGGGGTGAACCGAAGGCCGCCGGAAAACCGGATTTATCCGGTTTTTTGCCAAAAAAAACCGAAAAAATCTGGATTCTGAGGGGGGGAGTGACCCCTCTGGGGGGGGGTGAAATCCAAGTCTGGGGGGAACCCCCCCCAATCACATGTATGATCGCCACTACAGGGACTGACGGCTGACGACCTAAGGCTTACGGCCGACAGTTTGTCATCTTGTGTTTACTGCTTATGTGACTTAGTTTACTAAGATATTTATAATCATCATGTCATTTCCGTTGAAATGGCACCCAAATGAACCACTTTTATGGAAAATCTAGATTATGATTTTAAATTTTCTAAAAATTTTTTAAGTTATTTGTAATTTGCATGTAATTTTCGTTGAAATGACACCTCAGATGCAGCGATTTCATAAAAAATCTAAATTATGAATTTAAATTTTCTTAAAATTTTTGAAAAGTTTTTAGATATTCATAAGTTTCATGTAATTTCCTTTTGAATGACAGTTCACACGAAGAATTTTCATAAAAAATCCAAATTACTAATTTAAATTTTTTAAAATTTTTCAGATATTTCTAATCTTCGGTTCATTTACGTAGATATGACACCTACATATGTTATGTAATAGGTTTCCGGAGGTGTTTCCAGTTAAATAATAGTCATTCCCGGTGTAAAAAATAAAAGAAAAAGGACTTTGGTTGACCATTGTTAAAGAAACTAAACATGACTTGTGCAGGTTCTACTTTTCGGTAGTGTATGTCCTAATCTCCTCTCGTGCCTTTCTGATAAAACCAACTTAAATACAAAAATAGAACACGATAACTTTAATCTAAATTTCACGACTCAACTTTATACATTTCCACAAAAAACAAATCAAATATTTCTAACACGGATCACACGGATTTCATACAGAACACACAAAACCCAAAAAGACATCTCAGCTGCCAGCATAGAAAAAGGAAATCTCCCAACCCAGCCAGCCTAACGTGACATACGAACAACCAATACTGACTCTATGTTTTAACTCAGAAGTGTCTACGTCTTACAACTAATCCCGTAGCTAACCCTAATTTGCATTTATTATTCAAGTGCAAATATTCATGCTTTCGACAAGAAAGAAAGTGAATTTAGACTATTTCCACACCGGTTAGGTTTCCGGGAAGGCTAATTCCATCGGGCATCCATGTAGCAACTCAGAAAGACGGGTACCGGCATTCGCTGGAGTGGCGCTGTAGGTTTGCATGAGCTTCGGAACTTCGATTTTTCCACTTCCCTCCTCCTTCATATCTCTGTGATCTGTATTCAAAATATATAGGACATAGAATATAGCTGAGTAGAGTAACGTTATATTGTTATTTGATTAGCAACCCGGTTGTCGAGCAGCAGCCAGGTACCTGACTGTCAAGTAAGTATTGCTGCTAATATTTTAACACTCCTTTTGTGCGAGCTTACAGTTATTTTTGTCTACATTGTCTACATTTTCTTTGGCGTTTGTTGTCGGTTTTAAGCATTTTTTTACTTACCAAATAATGTATCTTTTGTTACAAGGATTACCATATTAAACGAAGTTCTGTTTTAGCCTTGTTCTGCCGAAAATAAACTGCGTTTTCAATAAATAGGATCCCGGCAGCTGGATATCAACCGTAAATTATGAGCTTAGTGCATTCCATGCATGTTTTTGAGGAAGGGGTGTTTTCATGTTTTCATAATTTTTCTAGTGCAGCCTCCCCCTTCGAGTAGCCGCTAACCCACTCCCCCAAATACAAAGTTTTCAGGTTTGTCGGGATTTTTCGTAGGCCTTCGGGCGCCGATTCATCCACCCTCAAAATTCCCCCTCCTGCACATGTATGGTGTATTCTTGTCCTTCTCACAATGTTGACAGTTCACCGACGTTATATATTAATAAGTAAAAAGCATAGAGTTGGCAATGTAGCAAAAACAGCCGTAAATTTATTAAAATTTCTTTACAATACGTAGATAGACAGTTTCAGTTCAGTCAGATCGTTATGGCTGAAAAATCCCTTGTTTGCGATCAAATTCCCAAATGAGATATGCTGCAAGAAAACAACGGCTGGAAATAATGAAATGGGAAACTGAGTTATCAATTATTGTAAACACACATTATTGTACATGAATGAGAAAACAAGCAGGCTTATCTGATTATATGATCTACAGCTTAAGCTGAAAATTATCCAGAGCTAAGGTGCATTCATAGTTCCTGTCGCAAGCAGACGCGCGTCGACGCGCGTATGCACGCATTTGTGAGCATTAATTCGTTACAACTGATTTTAAACGGTTACAGCGATGCGTCGACGCGCGTCTCTAGGCGTTCGCGACTGTGCACCTTAAAAGATTAACGAATCAAACTGTGTTTTCATGTCATGTGGTTGTCTGTTTCACAAATCATTTCCACAATTATCACGACGGAATCCAATTTGCCACAATCACGGTTAACAGGGAAAAATCAGAGGTAAAAAATGGAAAAGAGAAATAGTGTTACATTGAAAACATTCATTTCCCACCAAAACGTCCGCTAAAGTTGACCAGATTGCGCAGTCAGAGACCTTAATAAAATGCCCGTTCCAACGACCGATTACAGATCAAGACAAATTAAGAAAACTGGTCAGCAGCAACTCGCCAAAATCACAGCGTTTGAAATAGATTCACAGGATTTTTTATGACAAAATTAAATTCTGCCAAATTTCTAACCTTTGAAATTGATTCACAGGCAAAATATGTTCTATTTAAATTTACCAAATTCCAAGGGCTTCATCAAGAATCACAGTAAAAAGAATTGGCAAAAACTGAAATTTTTAAGTCCAGTGATAGTGGGGATCAGAATCTTTTGATAGACACACTACAGAGTTTTTATAAAAAATAAATTAAAGCTCAGCTATAAATAGTCAAAATTTGTCAAAAAGAAGAAATCCCCATAAGTACTCAGCTTAAATATTTATGTTCTCAGCTCACATAAATTAATATGTCGCGATACGTTCGGGTAGATTCTATGATAGAATGAGTAAAATAGCGTGACTATAGCATGTCAAATTATTGGTGTATGAATGCATAAGAGTGTGACAAGCGTCACACTATATGTTATTATCACCAGCTGAACCATGCTCTGCGCGCTAACGGCCCCCCCGCAATTGCGTATCTAGTAGACCCCGCCCGCAAATGAGTACCTAGTACGCAATTGCGTATGTTCACTCTTTTCTACAGTAAGCCACCCCCCCCCCGCAAATGTGACCTATCATTCGTCAATTGAAAGACTTGAAAGTTGAGTGAAGACTTAATAAGGAAAAGAAATATGAGAGAATTGTGTTCAGTCAGACAGTAGATCTGCATCGAGCTTTAGCACGTAAGCATAGAGCGAGTGAGCGTACCTTCTTCTCAACTGGGTACTAATTTGCGGGGGAGTCACTAGGGTCTGATTTTCGGGAAGGGGGTGGGCCGTTAGCGAGCAGAGCAGTTTTTGCTCTAATAACAGAGTGTGCCTAGTGGTTATAACTAACACCTAACACTCTCATGTTACGTACTCTTGATAATATATAAAAGTGTGACAGCTGGGGATTATTTCATAAAACAATTGTAGACTACAATTCTCCAATCGTAGTCATCTGAGTTTCATATAACAATTGCCTCGCCTGTAATTATACAGTTGTAATAATAAGTGTAATTACAATTATAGACATTGTCCGATTTCATAAAACAGTCACTCTACCTGTAGCTCTATAATTGTAAGAATGCTTTGCATTTCATAAACCCGCAATTGTAGGCCAATTGTTTCACAATTGTAGCTATGAAATGCACGGCGTACATTCACCACTCAGAATCATTTTACTCAGAATCAGTCTACTCAGAAAGCTCTCTCTGAAAGTCACTCAGAATCACTTTACTTAAGAATTTACTTCTTTGAGGAGAGGACACCGCTTGTGCCTTGGCATCGATGAAACCTAGCCTATTGATGTTGCATGCTTAGTGTAGTTATAAATATTTCTACTTTGTTTGCTGATAAGTATGTGGTCAGCGATCCACGAAATTCAAAACTATAAAACCTGGATATATTAATCGGAGTAGGGAAGTGCATTACAAAAAAATTAAAATTGTTAAAAAAGAAAATTGAATTTAAAAGTTTGAAGTTAAATGCTGTGAGCGAAAATTACATTATTAAAGTGCACTAAATGTTTGGAATTATTTCAACAGGGAATTGCAGAGAAATAAATCTGTCTGTAATTTATATAGTTTGCTTGAAATACGATTTTTTATGATATGTAATATAAAAAGATTCGAAAAAGTTGCGTTAAAAGTGTTCAATTATCAAGAGTACATCCTAACTAGAGTATGAGCGTGACTAAGAGTATTTTCTGTTAAAATACACTATTAAACTAAGTATGTGCATTAATTTCAAATTGTTTTCTAAGTATATGAAGGGGGTCCATTTCCGATTTCGCTCATTTTCACATATAATGATCTTTGAGTGTGATATTTTAACGAGTTTTAAAATTAAACTAGTATCTCTTACGGTTGCTGAGAAATTTCACGTTAAATTTGGGGTCTAACATAGGAAACTGAAAAAGTGGTTGGTGATTTTATTTTTGCGCCAAAAAATCTCTCGACGAACAGTTGTAATTCTGCATAATTTTGTAATTATAATTTAGCTATGATCATAAACTGTGGTACGCTGGAAGTAGAACTTGGCTAGGCCCTGAAATTTTTAAAAATTTTTAATTTATCGCAAACACTGAAGAATCGTCACATTTCAATGTTTTTTGCAGCTGAAAAGTGGTGAAAAGTGGGTCTTCGGAAAGAATTGAAAATTGCACTAATTCAAAAGCAAAAATAAAATTCTAACTCCAGGGTTCCGTAGTACTAGAACTTTCGGTTCCACTGATACCAATGATTCCATTGTATCTGTCTCCAATGGACGTTTTAGCAAAATTTTCAAAATTTCGATTTTTTTCGAAAATTTGGCTAAACTACGACAACAGTATGACCCTCAGCCTCAACTGCCTATAATAATAATAATAATTTATAATTTAACATTTTTACCATAAATCTGTATTCTTGAGCTAATTATTCCGGCTGGGCCGCAAGGTATAAAACGGAAAGTGTATAAGTTATGTGCGTAGTTCAGTGTTTCCTGGACTTTCTGGGATTGGCAGGCAGAAAATTTTCCTGGTTGTCTTACTTGGCCGTATCTTGAAGTTTGCTAGCCAGTTGGCAATTGGAGTTAACTGTTGCCGGCTATTTCGCGTTGTCCGGACAATAGCCAGTGGTCAACTGCCTGTCTGCCATAAAGGATTTGTTGCAACAGGACAGACGAATTTTTTTACGTTAGGCAGCCTGTCCCTCAGGCTGATGACGAGTATCGAGCGCAGTCACACCATTTGGATGGTTTGAATTCTGTCGAGATTCACCCTCAGAGGGCTCCATGTTTCACTTCCGTATAGTAGTACGGCGACAACTGAGGCATTGAAAATTTTCATTTTGGTGTTGATGGTTATATCGGATCTGCGCCATAGCCGCCGCGACAGTCGGTGGAACATGACGCTAGCTTTGCCGATCCTGCGGTCGATGTCTTCGTTCGGCGCGATGGTACGGGAACTGATGGTAGAGGCAAGGTAGCAGAAAAAGTCAGCAACTTCGATCCTCTCGCCATACACCTGCAAGTGTCGTGGGGGTGCGTGAATGGCCATCGCCTTCGTTTTCGCCGGTTTTATTTTCAGCCCCACGTTTCCAACGGTTCGTGCAATTCGGTCTAGCAGGTTTTGCATGGCAGTTTCGTCTGGCTGCAGCAGTGTGATCTCATCAGCGTAGTCTAAATCGGCGACACAACATCCTTCGCCAATACACACACCATCGTATTCCAGGATGAGTACCCAATCCAGGACAAGGTTGAAGAGGAGAGCGACAAAATGCACCCCTGCATAACGCCAGTTCTCACACGGAACAGGGAAGACAGGCCGGCGTTGACCCTAACGCAAGACGAGGCGTCGGTGTACAAGTCTTTAAGGATGTCAATGAAAAGATTGGGAACAGTTCCTTAAAATAATCCACATCGAGTCCTTGTGCACGCTGTCGAACGCAGCTGCGAAGTCAATGAAGAGCAGAATGCTGGATTTCCCGTATCTTATGCGCCGTTCCAGAACCTGCCGCCGAGCGAATATCTGGTCCATGCAGCCGCGACCGCAACGGAAGCCACCTTGGTTCTCACGCAGTGTTGCCTCGTAGGAGTCGCACATACGATACCTTAAAATAGCTGTGATGATCTTCCCGGCGATCGACAATAGGCTGATTCCTCGATAGTTATTGCAGCCTGCTTTGCTGCCTTTTTTGAAGACTGGAATGACAATGATTCGGCTCATTGAATGTGTACATTCAATAAATTCCTTATTGAATGTTTACATTCAATGACAACAATAATTGAATGTACACAGGCATTGAATGTACACATTTAATGCAACATATACATTTCAGTTCGATTTCGTTCGATTTCAGTTTCAGTTTCATATACATTTCAAACGATCAAATAACATTCACATTTTAAATTCATGAAATATATACATTTCAGTTCTCATTTTTGTCCATCTCTTTATAATTCGTTAAACCCTTTCAACAACCGATTGCAAAAAACTAGGACCTTATTATACAGAATAACAGACAATCACCGGTTCTAGGACCCATCAAATATACAAACGGAAAACAACAAAACTCAGCCTAATTACACTAAACATGCAACATCAATAGGCTAGGTTTCATTAATGCCAAAGGCATAACCGGTGTCTTTCATCAAAGAAATAAATTCTGAGTAAAGTGATTCTGAGTAAAATGCAGCTTTTCTGTATGCCTGATGTTTTACATAACTAACTTAGAATAAACAGATAATTTGACATAAACAAAACGAGTTTTCAATAATAGAAACCGTCCTAGCTTCATTCAAGGGTAATTTTCAAGGCTGAACCGGTTTTAAAGATGTATAAATTTCACCAACCTACGTTGATGCTGGCGTTGTTGAAAATTTGGCCCACAACCGTTGGCAGCGTTTTGAACACGAACTGCTGCGTTTGGCTGCTACTCAACATCGCAACTATGCCTTAGTGCCACCTCATGCGATCCATATTCTACATTGTTTCCATAAACTCGCATCGTTATTTTCTCGGTCTGGCAGTTTCAAGGGTGTGCCATCACCCGCACCTGTAGTGAGAACATTTACATTCCAGTCGCAGATTTCTTTGTTTCTCAAAAGTTTGTTTTTCAGTTTTATATTGCCTTCCAAAATATGATTCACTCCAATTTGCGCGCAATGACTCCCGATTGCGCGCACTTCACTAAAAGTTCAGTGTCCCATTTGCGTCAAAACCAATATGACCTCTATTCTTGCGTTGACCTCAAGTTAGGTAGTCCCATTTGCGCAAAGTACATACAGTAATCACCGATAGAACGTTCAGTAGGCATAAATATTGAAAATAATTTTATAGCTGAGAAAATTATGCTAACAGCTGCTACTAGACATACTAACATTATATAACACAAAGTATCGGATGCAAACTGATAAACTCATAAAGTTTTAAGTATATTTCCGGCAATGTTACGACATCCTTTCCCTTCTCTTTAAAGCTAGATTGAATATATATGGGAATATGAGGCCTGTAAAATTCTTCTGACACCGGATTAACAAGAGTGCATAATTGCACTGTTGTTAAGAAGAAGAGGAAGCCACTACAGAGCTCCTCTTCTTTGCATTGCGTAACGGTGTTCCGACCACAATACGCGAATGTTGACCCGTTTAGGGGAGGGGTGGTAGCTAGCTAGGTAGTTTCAAAGCGACAGCGCATACCCCCCTCCGTTTGGTTAGGGTGGTAGCCAAAAAGAGGTCCCGTTTGGTGGGGGCGGGGGTAACCAACAGCCAATCAGATTGCAGAAACTCCCCCTCCGTTTGGGGGGGGTCTAGCAAAGGATTACGGTAGTTACAGCTTATTTACAAAAAGAGTCCCCTTTTGGGGGGGGGGGGTCGCCAACAGCCAATCAGAATGAGCCAAACTTAGCCTGCTTGAGCGATCCCCCCCACGCGGGGACCTTATTCAGCGCTCATGACGGGACCACTCTTGGCTACCCTCCCCCCACCAAACGGGGGAACATTCGCGTATTGTGGTCGGAGCACCGTTACGCAATGCCAAGAAGAGGAGCTCTCTAGTGGCTTACTCTTCTAATATATAGAAGAAAACCGGACTCTTGGGATTAAACTGTTCAGGGTACCTTCTTTGTTTTTGAGGACGACCACCCACCGGCTGATTCTCCGGACGCGCCATCGGGTTAATATCTTCATCGTCGGTCACTCGGTGCCGATTATCTCTCTTATGGAAATGGAAACCAGTTCTCTTCTTTTTCCATAGCAGCGGCGTCAGATCTCAGTCTGTTGCTGATTTGAGTATCGGCGTGTCGAGCACAAGTGGCCTTACCAGTCAAAACTTTGTAAAGTAAACTCCCCTTTCTTTGCGAAACAACGCCTGGAATCCACCTGTGACCAGAACCATAGTTCTTCACCCAAACCCATTGTCCAGGCACAAAGGAGCGCCGAGCGTATCCTGATTCGTTGGCCACCTTTGATTCTTTAATCAAGCTGAACTTGTTCGGGGAGCGAACTGAAACGAACGCTCTGCCGGGGAAACACCAGATATTGCATCGGGGCAGACCGATGGACAGCAGAAATTTGTACACTTTTGCGGGATCAAAATTTTCTCGCTTCATGTACTGTTTGAATGTGCAAACCAACCTTTCTGCAGCATCATTGGAATTCGGATGATACGGCGAAGAGAACAAGTGCTTTATGCCGTTTCGCTTGGAAAACTCTTCGAATTTCTGCGAAACAAACGCCGGCCCGTTGTCTGAAACAATGGTCGTTGGCAAACCAAAACGACCGAAAATGTCTCTGAGGCATTGAATGGATGTGATGCGTGGAACCTGAATTACCTTGGGCCAACCCGAATATGTATCACTTAGAACAAGCCATATTGTTTTCCTGACTGGGCCGCAAAAGTCAATGTGCACCCTTTCCCATTGAGTTCTGGGTTCAAACTAAGCCAAAGCTTTGGGCATCATACTAGTATCTTCTTTCGTTCGATTGCAATTTATCTTCATTTATTGTCAACCAATTACGTCCGAGAAGAGGCGGACGCTTAACACTTGTTACAACGATAAGGAATATTTAAATATTCTTTCTTGTTGCACTGAACGCAAATATTATCCTGACCAACAATTGGGATAGATTGATTGATAATCCTTCAGCTTAAGTTTAGAGGACGTTTTCTCCAACACCAGATTTGGAATTTTCTTTTTGGCAACACTCTCAGGGCTCAGGAACACTCTGTCTATCCCCCAATCCTCCCCCAAAGAATTTTCTATTTTTATGCCAAAAATTCCATTTTCAGCCGTTTCTAATGCCAATGCCAAATAACATGGTTTTAAATGGAATCCAAAAGTCCGCATGACCTTGTTTTCTGGGCCCCAAAAGTGCTGGGGGTGGGGGTAACCAGATCCAGAAGGGAGGGGGAAGTCAAAAAATATGCGAGGGTAAAGTTGGTCGAAAATTTTGGGGGATCCCTGGCCCATAGTTTCCCTGGAACTTAGGACCTCGGCGGGGGGTAAATCTTCGTATTTTGGTGGCGACTCCCGAAATGTGATGGGGTACCCCCACCCCCCCCCCCAGAATTCGGACCTCAGAAATTTCGAAAAAAGGCAAAAAATGCGAAATTTTCTGTAATTTAGCTATTGTGAAATATTCGTTAGAAACAGTGTTAATTTCCCAAATTATTTCATGAATGATGATATTAAATTTAAACTTTAGCTACTTTGATAGTTTTCAAGATGGAGTCTCTTTATGTTAGGTTGGGATCAGTTAGTGTGTCGCAGTTATCAGTCAGCAACGGTTGGTTGGGTTTTGGGCTTTCACCTGTACTATTGGCAGCTGAGACTCGTTATCGTATTTGTGGCAATTTTGTAGTTTGAAGACGTATTGGTTTTTGAAGTATTCTTGTATTTTTGCGAAAATGATGTTCAGTAATTTCGTGTAAATTAGAGATTAAAAGTATCGTGTTGAATTCTGCTAATTTTAATTAGGTTTCTATTAGATAGGCACGAGGAGGAGCGGTAGGCATACACTACCGATTGTGAACCTGCTCCTATTTAGTCAAATCTCTTTATTAGTCATGAAGCACCAGTATAGACTATAACTTTCTTTTTTACACTATTTTTCTTCAAAATAAGGCTTGTTTTTAACGGTTTAGGCGTTTTATCAGCGTTTTAAGGTGGTGATTACTTTTGGGCACATATTGTTGATTGACGGTTCAAATCAAGATGAAATTTGATGAAACTTTCCAAAATAAGTTCTTTTAGCATTCTAACACCCTCCGCGCAATCCCTCTTCAAAAATTCGACGTCACCGTTCAGGGTGGTTTTTGTCAATTTTCGACAGTTAGACAGTTATTGCACAGCTATTATTACATTCACTCGAAAAATCTTGTTGAGCTCTACATTTTTGCTTTTTTAAGTACCTTTCTAGCGTTTCGCTATCGTGAGATATAGCCGATTTTCTTATTTTGACGTTGAAAACTTGTCATTTTTGCAGAAATCAAATAATCCACGATTTCTTGAGCTACGCAAGCCGTAAAATTTTACTAAGGGTGTCAATTTGAAGGTCTCGTCGAGACCGATCATCCGTGACATTACAATCTTCTAAAGCCTGGTTCACACTGCCGAAGTTTTAAGTTTTAAGGTGCTGGTATCGTTTTGTGCAGTGCTTATGTGGCTAGTTTTTGAAACGCCCTAACTTTCGCAATTTTGCGAATTGGAAGGAGCTTTATACATCATTTTAAAGCTTATAATCTGTAGATTCTCATGAAATTACGAAACTAGTAAAAATCCGCAAAAATAGCGAAAATTTTCTGACATACTGACATCTGAACAGCTGAA
The DNA here is from genome assembly GCA_030248195.1 of Trissonchulus latispiculum. Taxonomy (NCBI): domain Eukaryota; kingdom Metazoa; phylum Nematoda; class Enoplea; order Enoplida; family Ironidae; genus Trissonchulus; species Trissonchulus latispiculum. The sequence continues at coordinate 19,459 of JASAND010017874.1, forward strand.
TATTGACCAAAAATTTTTGAACATCGATTTCTCAAAACTGTGGGATCGGCCAAAATTTTTTCTTGCGCCGACCTATAAAGGACATGTGGGCCGAGGGACATTTTTTGGGATTTGGCTCAGCAGGTCTTAACGGCCAAGAAAATCCATTAAATGTGCGGTGACACAAAATTTCGCAACTTTGCATTGAGTTTTCTCGCAACTGGAGATGTTTTAGCTCAAACCAAGAAAAATGTCCCTCCGCAATAGTGCGAATTCTCATTCTGCCAAAAATCTCGCGAATCCATTGGGTAGTTTTTGAGAAGTCGATGTTCAAAACAAAATAATCGCAGTTTTGCCAAAATGGTTTTTCGGCCAAATCTCTAGCTTAGAGCAACAAACTCCGGCTAATAGGTATTAATAAAATGTGCAATGAGACTGTGTATCGATCGAGTATAAATAAACCAAAATTGTCCGTACGATTTGGCAGTAATTTTGAAAAAACTTATTTCCTCGAAAACGGCCATTTTCGGACCCCAAAAATCGTTTTTTGCTTATACTGACTTAACCACTAGAGATAGCTCAAAAGTTGTAAAAGCAAAAATGTTCAGTTTGGTGCCCTCTTTCCAGCCATACCAACCAATCTGGTGTCTCGACTATGTGCTAAGAGAATAATGGCAAAAACCAAAAATTTTTTATCTTTGCACCTAAAAATGCGGGACTGGTCCCAGAATGTTAAAGAGCACCGAAATAGTATATTTGGAAAGTTTCATCCACTTTCATAAAGAATTAAAGCCTATAGGGTCAAATTTACACAAAGCGATACCAGCACCTTAAGGTTTCAAGTTTTAACGTTTTTAGTTTTAAGAAATTTAGTTTTAGCAAGGATTGATTCACACTGGATTGCCAGTTTTAAGTTTTAACAGGGTAGGATTGCCCTAGCTGTCAATCAAAACGCTACATTCTGCACTAAAATCCTTAAAACTAGTTTTAAGACTTGAACAATTTTCAAGTCCGGTTTTAAGTTTTAAGGAGCTCTTAAAACTTAAAACTAAAAACTTAAAACTCAGTGTGAACACCGTCGCTTAAAACTTAAAACCTTAAAACCTTAAAACTGAGTTTTAAGGCGTCAGTGTGAACTGGCCTTAACTACTACCCCGTACGCTGCTATCATAGAAAATGTAGTTTTTGCAAAAACATGACCAAATTTTTTCCAGCGATTGTGGAGCATTTACTACGGAAGCTAGATGTTTGCCACTTACTGGACGTGTTTTACACTAAAATACCCAGGGACCCTTTTTTAGTTGTCCCGATTGCTGCTTTCTAGCTAAAGTGGTCGCTTGCCAAAGTTGGGAAAAGTAGGCAAAATCCAGGTTGCGCATACATTTTAGCTAATTTCTTTATAACGAAGAGCGGTTTCATGATAATTAAAAAAGGGTCCCCAGCTATTTGATGGTGGAATAGAATGATGTGGCCGATGCCTCACGAAAAAATTTACTTTAGTCTGCAAATAATCTGGAAAATTGAATTACTTCGAAAATGCAGTAAAATAATTTCCGAGAATTAAAGTTAATTTCGTTGTATTCAATAGAAAGAGGAAATGTTAAGCTGCATCTTGATATAAAAATGGCTTTTTTACTCCAAGTAATGGTTGAGTAATAATGGTTTAAAGTTGATGTCTCCAAAAGGAATCACCACCTTAAAGCGATTTTAAGCCAAAGTTTGAGAAAAGTAAAAATTGACCATTTTTTAGCCAAAATTAGCTAACTTTTTGGATGCAAAAATCGTTGGGGGGGAGGGGGGGGGGGGGTTGGGGGGGTAGTCGAAATTTGGGGGAGGGTAAGTCCAAAAAACTGGGGGGTAACACGGGTAAAGTTGATCGAAAATTTTTGTGGGACACTTCCCCCCCAAAGAAACTGTCACTCCCCCCTCCCATAGGTGTGGCTGGCGAAAAAAAGTGGGGGTGGGGGTTCAGAAAAAAGGGGGGGGAGGGGGTCGCGAAAAGTCGATTTGGGGGGAGGGAGGGGTAAGAAAAATTTTCGAGGGGGGGGGGGGCGGGGGGCCGGCGAAAAATCGGTTTTTCGTTAAAAAATTGAAAAATTTTCCCAATTTACAGCTATTTTTAACGATTTTTATCTTAATTAAGCGAATTCTAGCTATTTTTCGCTAATTTTTGGAATTTTTTGCAAAAATTTCGAATTTTTAGCTAAAAATTTTCGAAAATTTTTTAAAAATTTAGATAGGGCTTTGAAAATTTTTAGGGGGGAGGGGTCTGAAAAAATCGATTTGGGGGAGGGGTAGGAAAAAATTTTTAGGGGGGGGGTCGGCGATCCCGGCACTTATGTAGATGGGGGGGACAAAAATTTTGCCTTGGTCCCCCCTTATGGTTCGAAAAAATTTTTTTATCTCCGGTTTGGCTGAGAACTTGCCCCTAGGGTAAATCGAGGTCGCTGATTTCAAAAATCGAATCGAGAGATCGATCCGATCGATCTATCGATCAGTAGAATCGATCGATCAAAATCGATCAAAAAATTTTTGTCTCAGATTTTCGCGAAAAGTTGGCCCTAGGGCAATTCGGGGGTGCTGATTCCGAATCTGCAATCGAAATTTCGTGAAAATCGATCCTGCGCCCGCAAAAATCGATTTTTATCGATTTTTCAAAAATTCGTCAATAACTCGATTTTGGCAGCTCGTATCGAAATTTCGACTGCAGATTCGGAATCAGCACCCCCGAATTACCCTAGGGGCAACTTTTCGCGAAAATCGGAGACAAAAAATTTTTTGATCGATTTTGATCGATCGATTCTACTGATCGATAGATCGATCGGATCGATCTCTCGATTCGATTTTTGAACTCAGCGACCTCGATTTACCCTAGGGGCAAGTTCTCAGCCAAACCGGAGACAAAAAATTTTTTCGAACCATAAGGGGGGACCAAGGCAAAATTTTTGTCCCCCCCATCTACAAAAGTGCCGGCGATCCCTCCATTTGGGGGGAGGGAGGGTCCCCCCCCCCTAACACACCTATGCCCCCTCCTATTATAGTTTCCCAGGAAATTTGGGTCTGGTGGGCATAGTTTCCCTGGAACTTTGGGTCTGGGGTGGGGGGGGGTAAATCTTGGAAGGTTGGTGGTCGACCCAAGAAATGTGATCCCCCACCCTCCCCCCAGAATTCGGACCTCAGAAATTTCGAAAAATGGCCAAAAATGCAAAATTTCCTGTAATTTAGCCCTTTTTTCTTCAAGATAAGGCCTGTTTTCAACTTTCGTCAAGTCAGCAGAAGAGATTTAACTACAAATTACAATTTTGATGTCAGTGGATAGCCCTGAATTTGTAGTATATATGTGTAGTCACTTTCGTTTTAATTTGTAGTTGTAAGGTTAATGAGAAATCAGCGTTTGAAATTTCATATCTTTAACATGTGGAACGTGCGTTTCTCTAGCATATGTGACGCAGTCACGTGACCAAATCTGAGTCACATGTGCAGCAGAGAAATTGTAATTTGTAGTTAAATCTCTTCTGCTGACTTGACGAACGTCTGTTTTCAATGGTTTAGGCGTTTTTGCACCGTTTCAAAGTGATTTTAAGTCAAAATTTTGTTAAAAAAATGACCAATTTTTGGCTAAATTTAGCTAACTTTTTGGGTCAAAAAATCGCTGGGGGGGGGGGGGGTTCGGCGGGGGTAGCCGAAAGTTGGGGAGGGTATCTCAAAAATTCTGGGAGGAGGTAAAATTGGTCAAAATTTTGGGTGGGTACGGGTACCACCCCCACCCCCAACCCCCCCTCCAAAGGAAACTATGCTGGTGGGGTAAATCTTGGAAGGTTGGTGGTCGACCCAAGAAATATGAAAGGGGTAAGCAATACGTAACTGAACGAAGTACAA
>JASAND010017875.1:0-25349 GCA_030248195.1 Trissonchulus latispiculum
TTCGGGGTATATACGTTCAGAAAAACCAAACTTCACCTGCTGAAAATGCCCAGATCGTTCTAACACTGCGACAGAAAATTGCATTTTTCCAAGCGTGACTTACACGGAAAAAAAAACAAACGGACCTAAGTTGCCCGGAAGCGAAAATTTTCAAAGTTGGAAATTTTGACCAAAAACTTTTTGCGACTTGTAGTACTGGTCGTGTGGATTTCAACGAGGTCAAAATTGTCCAGTTTCGTTGAGTATTTAGCTGGCACGGAGCTCGAACGGGTCTCCAAGGGCCGCACTGAGCCTTTTACACCCATATTATAGGGGAGCGCTCTCGCGCTCCCCTATAATACAAATTAATTTTAAATTAACATGAATTGTTTGTGTGCACTAACCTGAAATTCAGCAGCCTCAATTTCAATGTTATCATTGAAGGCCGTAATTCGCTGATAGATGATAATGAACCAGGCCACAGTGATAACGGCAGCTCCAATGCTGCTAAAGGTGGCGGCCTTTACTACACCAGCTTTGCTCAACATCATTCTAAATAGACAAAGACTACACCACAAACACTCATCCTTGCTTCCTACTACTACTCTCAACAATCTAACCAACTGTGTTCAAATTTCGCTCGACTGAGAAAGCTCAAGTCCCGTAATTGCTTTATGCTAGAGCCTCTGAAATATATAAAGCACGATCGAACTGCAGACTCCGGAAGAGAAAAGGGGGCTGCCTCCCGGGAGTCGAACCACGGACCGGAACTCCCGCCCAGTGTTCGGACAAGAATGCCATACAAAACTGCAGAGCCGAAAGCTGCTGTACAGCGATACGGTATCAACGGCATCTTATCATTTTCACGCTAGATTAACCCATCATCATAGGGAGTCCAGAATCTAACTGAAAACAGCGAAACTGGACTACTTTTATGAATTATGAAAAGTGAAGAAAAATTCTACATCGACTCAGTACCTACCTGCTTCAATCGAACTCAAAAATGGCAGTGCTATGACAGGAAAACCATCAGTTTTAAAAGTAGGGCCTCCTACAAATAAAATTTAGGTGGGTCCTTATATTTTTCAGAAAAGGACATTACTTCCACGTTTCACTGAACACAATGAAATTACAGCTAGTGAATTTGCTGAGGTAGCCAGTTTTAAAAATGCTGGGATTATTTATTAAAATTTATTTGTTTTAAAGTAACTTGAGGCAAACTATTAAACTTCATTTACACGCTAATAGATTTAAGTTAAATTAATTTAAAAATCAGATAACAATCACAGGGTGAAATATAATTTTGAAACGCTAAAGCCCCCTGCAAAAATTACTCACAAAAACATTTTGAAAAGTAAAAATCCACTAGGGTTCTGAACTTATTGTGAAAGAGAGACCTAAATTCAACTCAAAGAAGTTTACTGACAATGGCAAAATTGCTTCTATTTCAATTGATGGCAGTTACGCTTTAACTGATGTCTGCATGACTAAATATTAACAAAAAAGTCTGAAAAAACTGCTGCAATAAGACCAGTCATTTTTCTCAATTTTGGCGAGTGAAAAACGAAAGTTGAGTTAAGTGAATAAGTTGTATGGGGAGGCGAGGGAGTGATGAAAAGGCGGTAGGCGGTATGGGGACAGTTATGAAGAAAAAGTATTATAGGTGTAATTTGGTGGGATTTTAGGGTAGATTTAGGAAAATTGTAGGTGTTTTGGGTGGGGGTGTGGGGAGGGAATGGGTTAGGAGGGTGGGGGGGGTAGAAATTAGGGGGTAGGGTATTGTGTATAAGTTGGAAGCAAGGTTTGTTGGGGTTATGGTTAATTGTTTATTGGTTGGTTAGGGTGTTGTGATCCTACAGCATGTATACATATGCTGTGCTGTGCATCGAATCTCTACTTGCATTTTTTGCTTTCAGTAAGCAAATAAACTTAATTTTTCAGCACACAGTTTGCTTCGTTCAGTGGATGGTACAGAAGGTTACTCTGCAACCAACCTTTTAAAAAATTGTTCGAAACTGGGAATGCTTGCTCAAAAATTTTTCAAACAAATATTATTCTGGAACAAGTCCTCTATGCCGACTGGTTGTAACAGAAACAAAACTTTTGGTCGGACAACTTATAATTTTTAGCTTTGTTTTATTATTCACTATTCAGAATGTAGTAGCCCCTGGCCAGTTCTGGGAGTGAATCCGAAAATATCAGTTAAACCAAGAGTACATACTCCCCTTTTCTGGAGGATTTTATGTTACATTCTCAGGTGGACAGCAAAGAAATACCCCTCCTCTCGGCGAATTTCTCCACAAGGAGTACTAAAAAATTGCTCTCACTAGCGGTAAGAAATTCGTTTACAAGGAGTAAAATAAGTGGCCAAAAATAAGTTTCCAGACTCAAATTTCAAATTTTCTAGCTTCGCCGGATTTTTTTACTGGAACATCGCTGTGGTTTGCTAAAAATCGCTCAAGTTGGTTTTTACTAGAAATCGCTGTTATTTAAAATTTCCAAAAATTGGTGAAAATAAGCAAATCTAGCTTAAAAACTGTGTTATGACAAAAATTGCTTCCACAAGCACACACATTACCACAAGGATCAGTCAAGTTTTACTTTGACCTCCCGTTCTGGTATGTTTACGTTGTATTAATCTTCTTGCCGCCGCTTCCGATAACTGTATGTGCTTTTGTGGAACTTTGGACTGTCTATCCTAACTCCTTTTTTGCTGTTCAGGTTGTTGCTATTTAGTCATCTGTTGTCATCTGCAGTTGTGGAATTATAACGTCGACAAAAGTTTCCAGGGTCTCTGCCCTCTACCAGGCTAAATGCGTTTTCGAAACAGTGAGTGAACAATGCATAATTTTCAGTAAATTACAGACTTTGATCATTTTTCAAACCCTTGAGATTTAAACAGACTAGTCCTTACTACTTTAGCTTTGTAACATGGGTCTTTTTCGAGACTACATGAGCGCAACATTAATTTCTTGTAGAGATGCACCGGTCCGGGTCCGAGATCGGAGCCTGAAAACTATGGGTCTAAATAAGAGAATTTTCGTAAAAATTAAGATTTTGCTATAATTTCAAGTACATATCGACAAAATTACTAGTGTTTTTTCATTCAAATCGATGACTAATATAATAACAAGCGATCTCTACTAATTAAAACTTAATTTTGACTTTTAAAATTACAAACTTTTGGCGAAAAATTGCCCAAAAATACAAAATTTTGGTCCCGGTCAGCATCGGGCTGAACCACCGAGACTGACATTGGGAGCCAAGCCCAGGTGCAAATTTAATTAAACGTATCAGTTAGCTTAAATTTTTATTCCGTCTGGAGACGGAATCATTGTTACGGAAAATGGCGTCTTAACGTTGTTTATAGAAGCTTTTGATTTGTAGTCCTATCCTCAGCACATGACCTAGCTTAGGCCATTTTTGGAGCAACAGAATAGGAGACGGAATCATTGTTACGGAAAATGGCGTCTTAACGTTGTTTATAGAAGCTTTTGATTTGTAGTCCTATCCTCAGCACATGACCTAGCTTAGGCCATTTTTGGAGCAACAGAATATGCAAATTAGGTGTGGAAATTATTTCAGATTATCACTTTATCAGTGTTGTTTTGACACGCTGTTTTCAAGGGAGCATTGTGAACAGAAGTGAATGTGAACTGAAATTGAATACGCAGGTTGAGAGAAACAAGGGCTGTACTGAGTACGCACCTGACTGCTCCATTGTTCGATTCACGAGTCGTAAACATTTTAAGGCACAAACTGTATTATAGGGAGTCAATAATATTAGGCTTCGAATAAGACAAAAGCGAACAAAAGAAATCAGCTTGCAAAAACTATTTTGACGAGGACTTGCATTTTCTAGGTTCCGCATTTAGGCGTACTAAACTAAACCAAATGATGCCGTCAGCAGAAATTGGAAGAACTGATCATTGGGTTCCTCAAAATGCATAATTATTGCGCTATTTGTTAAAGGTCATATTTTCCCTGGGACTGTTGAGACTCAGATTTCGAAAATCCGGAAAATTCCGGAATTCCGGGTTTCATTCACGGAAAATCTAAAATTTTTAGTTTTTCGCCAAATTTTTATCGCAATCAAAATTTTGTTTTCACGATCGAATAGAGCTGGTCCCGCTGCATATTTTTGCTCTTACAAGTTTTTCCCGAAAATGCACCCAGTTTCCGGAATTTCGGGTTTTCAAAATTTCCGGATTTTCAAAATTTTCTCCAATACCCACAAGATGGGTATCATTCGAAAGCTCTTATCGACCTGAACAACTTTTGTAATACAATGAACTCTTGAAAATGAACACAATTCCCGGAATTCGAGAAAACCGGATTTTCCGGATTTTAAAAATTTTCTCCAATACCCCACAATATGGGTATCATTCAAAAGCTCTTGATGAGCTGAACAAATCTTGTAATAGAACCAACTCGCAGAAATGAGCCCAGTTCTCGGAATTCGCTAAAACCTTCCAAGCTAGAGTGAAATCCGGAATCCGTGAATTTCGGGATTTTGGTGCATTTTCAGACATTGGCTCTACTACGAGATTTGTTCAACTCATCAAGAGCTTTCGAATGATACCCATATTGTGGGGTATATATTGGAAAAAATTTTTAAAATCCGCAAAATCCAGTTTTCTCGAATTCCGGGAAATGTGTGCATTTTCAAGAGTTCATTGTATTACAAAAGTTGTTCAGCTCGATAAGAGCTTTCGAATGATACCCATCTTGTGGGTATTGGAGAAAATTTTGAAAATCCGGAAATTTTGAAAACCCGAAATTCCGGAAACTGGGTGCATTTTCGTGAAAAACTTGTAAGAGCAAAAATATGCAGCGGGACCAGCTCTATTCGATCGTGAAAACAAAATTTTGATTGCGATAAAAATTTGGCGAAAAACTAAAAATTTTAGATTTTCCGTGAATGAAACCCGGAATTCCGGAATTTTCCGGATTTTCGAAATCTCGAGTTCTCCAAAGGTTAATCTGCTATAAACGGTCGAAGTTTGTACACACATTTTTTGGTCGTACTATATAGAGTTGGGAGTGGGACCGGTTCCACTAGAACCGGTTGGAACCGGAACCGGAACCGAACCGGAAGGAATTTTAGAACCGGAACCGGAACCGGTAGAATTTGGAACCGGCCGGTTCCACTCTTAAAAATTGGGTTTGAACAAATTTTTTTGCAGGAGTTTAAATTTTGCAAAAGCTGGATTTTGTTTTTGTGGTTGCCTGCCATTCACTGTCGCCATTCATATTGTCTTTTTCAAACTAGTGACTGAAATTGAAACTAAAAATCTAGTTTGAACTGATACTAAACAAATTTAGACCTGAAGGCGAAATATGTAGGATGAGACTGATAATAAGTTTCAAATTAAACGTAAAGTGAAGGTTACAGGATTCTGTTCAGAAGGCGTTGTCTGCATTTAGATGCACAGTAGTAGAGATGAGATCAGGGCCGAGAAAGCCCGGCCCGGCCCAGCCCGGCCCGGCCCGGGGCCGGGCCGGGCCTGAGAAAAAATTGGTAAGGGCCGGGCCGGGAGGCAGCTCCCAACGGAAAAAGCCCGTCCCGGCCCGGCCCTGTCTGGCCCTGCCAAGCCCTGACGTGTTTTACATATTAATCTATTGCACATGTACACTTTACAAATCTAATAATTGTCTTTGCCTTCCTGACTTCAAATTTCTTGCTTTCTTTGCACCAAATGAGACTGCTTGTGCCTAATATTGTTTGAGTTTGCGTACGGTTTTTCGAAATTTTAGATGATAATGAGTGCCTGTTTGTGTGTTTGTCTGCTTTTGAGTATTACAAAAATTCAACCTACTATGTACATAACTATTTTAAACTCACTAAAACATTAAACCACTTCGGTAATTCGACCTCGGGCTAATTTAGTCTTCCGACCCATTCCCCCCCCCCCACCCCACTGCTAAAATTTGTAAAATTCGACCAATCGAGCTAAATATGATGTGGGTTGTTTTCGACCACGCTGAGTTCAAATATAGCAAACTCACGATTTCGCGAAATTAGGTTTTCGATTCGGAGGGAAATTCCAATTCGATTCGGAATTTGGTGGGAAGCCGAAGAATTGTTTGTTCCCAATTTTGCTGAACATTCCATATAATGATTTTCTGGATCTCAGAGCAGGATTCTTGAATCTGTTTTTCGATTCAACTTTTTCTTAGTACAGTTTAGACACTTAAGCTTACAGGTTTTGCTTTATTTTTGCAGGATGGCAACTTCGATCGCCTTAAATGTGTTAACAAAATTATTGCCTTCAGAATTTGAATTTGAGATTCAGAAAGTGATTAAGTTTGATTCAAATGACGATTTCGATGTTGAGCTGCGTGTTAAACTTTCATCTGTTGATGATGCTGCCTTGTGGATGGAAAAGTTCAAGTTGACGTCTATGATTGATTGGAATGTCAAAAAAACAGTGCCATGTGGATCAAAACACCAGTACATCGCATCATATATTTGTGCTCATAGTGACTATCGGATGAAGCGGAAAGACGAATCCGGAAAGTCAACCGGTTGTCTGTCTACAGTCTACATAAAGGTGAGATATTAGATTCTATGTTGCAATAAAAGCGTAAAATACTGTTTTAGCAGGAGGAGACAACGGATGATAGGTAACTACGTTTTCAATGGCCTGTTGTTGCTTTCTTCCTATTGTTACGTTCTTAATCAATATCTTGATGCGGAGAGTGTGCAGTGCTACTTGAAATGTCGTAACTCAATCTTTAGAGTAGAAAAGAGATGTATGCCTCGTTTTGAAACTTATAATGATCACATTCTACTGTATGGACTTATGTACTTATTTTTCCGGTAGACCGGTTAAACCCAGACCGGCTGTTTTTAACATAGATTTCTGAAATTTGAAAAAGTTTCTGGCAAATTTCTTAAAAGACAATTTTACTTGGTCCATAGGATAAACTTATTGTTGTAGCTGAAAAACGATCACGACATGTGCGGCGCCATGATGATTATGCCAAGCGAGGTTTTAGATTCTGCGTCAACCTTACATGGTGTCACAACCACCCCGTCATCAGCAGCTGACACCTGCGCCATCGATTGCCACAGAACCGGATTGCAAAGATACACTCAGGCAGTATTTTAGCGATAGGTAGGCGCGCATGCCCCCCCTTTCCCCCCACGTCATCCTGTGATGCTGACCTGATCTATTTGTATGGATATTCTTGGTTTAAAATTATAAATTTCGATTTTCTTCTAAGTGTAAGCAAATTGTTTATTACTCGAGAGCTAGGTTCTGTATCATTGACATCATTGGATAGAGAGTTTAGTTTTTCTTCATGTACTGTGTCTTGCGGGTTGTCAGTGAGCAATGAACTTTAGAACAAAGACTATTGGAGCAATATGATGGTTTTATTTACTTTTAGGAATGAACGTTCCAGCTGCACTGAAGCTTTTTCATCATAGAAATCTTATGGAAATGGAGTTAGGGACTACAGCACAGCAGCTGGAAGCGTTACTTGCTGACGGGGCCAGTAACCCAAAGCCTGCTGCAGTCTACAAATGGTATTTTGTTCTTACTCCCACTTTACGAATTGAAAAATAAATTTGTGAAACTGTATGTCCAGCTAAAGTTATTATTTGCTAATTCATGTTGCGCTGTCAACGGTTCCAGTTCTGGTAGTTTGATCCTTTTTGTACAGGTTGTTAGACTGGTCTAGCATTAGCTACAAGATTTGTGAGATTCGTGCAGTTCCCATCTTTGTAGCCAGTACAAAAGCTGGCCGAAATTTAAAATCTCCCATTTTCAACTATAGGCTGCAACTAACTTCCGGAAGAAGGGGGTTTTTACAGAAACCTCAATACAGGTGGTATTTCGGTTAGGTGTAGTGCCAGCATAGAACGGATGTATTTTTGAGAGAGGGGGTGGATGCTAACAATGAATAGTTGCCATAGCAATTACCCGAGATGTCTCACAAGGCGTATCTGTCGCATCAGAACGTACGTTATGCCCACCGTAATAGAGGAGTAGTCAACTTTAATCTTCAAAAATTGCCAAAATCACCATTTTCAGTCTGTCGGATCCTGTGTAAAGGCTTTCTGCAGCCATAGAAGTCGCAAACCTTCACTAATCGAGCTGAAATCGTTTGTGGGTATGTTTTCGACCACGCTGAGTTCAAATATCTCAAAAAAATTTAATTTCAAAAAATTTGATTGTTTCGAATTCTGGGGTACTATTGCCCAAAAAACGCGATTTTGGCAATTTTTGAAGATTAAAGTTGACATAAAAATTTTTCACTCGGCAGAATTTTTTGCCATTTGGCACAAATGAGTACTCCCATAGGGTCTCCTTTTATGCACAATTACAGCCTTATAGCTCGCACCAGTAATAAAATATTCCTTTCGTTAGCCAAAAATTTTCAAACTTTGAACAGTAATTCCCTTAGATGCAGATAAGATACAGACATCTAGTATTTTTCCGCAGATAGGGGCACATGTGCCAAATCATATTGGCCAATGACAAGCTTGAAGCTAGGGTCTTGCATCCAGCAGAGATTTTTAATTAATTATGTTGGTTTCTGTGAAAAAGGGGTGGTCGGGCACATAAACGTGACGGCTGCACATGGCTGGAAGGCAGCTAAGAACCAACGACCAAGTATTTTTTGACCACGCCCATCCTCTTTAACTTCGCCAAAAAGTAGGCCAATCGGACAAAGTCGGGGCAAAAGTTTAGTCGCCCCCCCCCTTAAGAAGCAATAATGTCAGTTAGATGCTGTTGATGCTTCTGACTATTTCTGATTTTTAGGTATGATCATTGGCGAAGAGAAAATTTTGGGGATCGTTCATTGCCATCAACCGCTGAAACTTTGATTCGCCGGACACCTGAATTGGAGAAGAAAGGGATTTTAATTTCCGTTCAAGAAAATCCCTTTGCTGTCGCTATCGTCACCCCCGTGATGAAACGATGCCACGATCTTCGCTCATCCGGCGAACTTGTTTTTGTGGACAGTACATCGTGCTGTGACGATCAAAACCATGCTGTCACCTTTCTTCTTGCTGAAGGTCCATCAGGTGCTATTCCTCTAGGTGCAACTATTAGTAGTAGCCAGTCTCTGGTGGCTTCCACTGATTCATTCAAGCTTTTAGATGGGTTGTTGGGGGAATCCAAATTTTATAAAAGTGGATGTCCAGTGTGCTTTATGACTGACGATAGTGAACCACTGCGAGGTGAACTAAATCATGTCTGGCCTTCATCAATCCTATTTCTTTGTCATTTTCACGTTGGTCAGGCCCTATGGAGATGGCTCTGTGACTCTTGCCACAACGTTGAAAGAGACGATAGGCCAGTGCTGATGAATAAGTTCAAAAGTATTTTGTACGAGGCAGACCCTGCCATTGTCGATTCAAAGTTTGAGGCAATGTTAGAAGATCCGGTGGTAAGCAAATATCCTCAATACCAAAAGCATCTGTCTGATATGTGGAAGAAGAAAACTGCTTGGTGCTCAGCCTATCGCCAGATTCCTGCCCTGCGAGGCAATAATACAAACAATTATTGCGAAGCAGCAATGCGAATTTTCAAGGATGTAATTTTAGCTCGTGCACGAGCATATAACAGCGTGGCATTGATAGAATTTATTGGTTCTGTATTAGAAAATTATTTCATCAACAGATTACGTGAATTCGCCAACGGAAGGAATCCCAAGAGTGACCTGGTGTTAGCTCGGCTTCTGACGAACTGCGCTAGTTTTGACGCGATCTCCCAAATTAGCAGCAGTTCCTATAAAGTCTTTGATGCTGACAAGGATGATTCATTTTCCGTCGACGTTGGCTGTGGCCTGTGCTCGTGCTCTGCAGGATCTTCGGGAAAATTCTGCAGACATCAGGCTGCGGTAGCTAAGCATTACTTTCTTTCATTGCCAAATGCACCTCCGGTAAACTCTGTGGACAGATACCAAGCTGCCGTCTTGGCTCTGGGAGATAAGGCGATGAACATCGAATTCTACAGTCGACTTCGGGATTCAGCACCCCTCGAGTCTGAAATGCTAAATCCGAATCAGCACATTGACAATCCTTTGCAGGATATCAATTCACTGGGTCCAGCTTCTGCAGATAACAACTTGTCTGAAGAAAACGTAGAGGAAAGACTGATACAATCTCACCGTGCTTTACTGGAAAAGTTCAAATCCGACGAAACCGTTAAGAAAGCCTTAAGAAAGCATCTAGCCCGATTGTCAAAAATCTCTACTGCCAATCAGTACGTCAGCTTTCTCCTATCTGCAGGAGGTAGTACTGGTCTGCCAGCGCGAGGTAGATCAGCCATTATGGTTCAACCGACTGCTCGGGCCCGCCGGACCTCTTCGTATCGTGGTGCAAAGCGGATGTCTGGTGGAAGAAGATCTCAAAATAGTGCAATCCGACCAGTCAAGCGGCTGCACAATTTAAGTCAAACAGTCAAGAAAAATGTTCCTCCTGCCAGATCTCATTGATTTTGCTCATAATTTTGACCAATTCTACTGTCTGTTCCAATAACCTGCCTAGCAATCTCATTTGTTTGTTTACACAGTCATGTTTTGTCATGTTCAATAATGGTACAAAGTCATAGTTTGTTGTTTTCAGTTTAGAACTATTTTGTCTGCTTCATTTTGTTACTGGTGTTTATTTCTTTACTGGTATCTACAATACTTTTTGTACTTCCTACAACAGGTTGCTATATTTCTCTGTTAGTTTTGATAAGAAACAAATCTAATCTGTATGTGCCTGACAGAAGAAGAAGTAAAAATATTTGATGTAGAGATCTTGTAGGCGTATTTAGAGGGACACTGGATAGTGTATTTAAGCTAGTTAGTTAGTATGCAATACGGTTGCGTGAATTCCGAAATCCGATAATGTGCCTGAAGGGATGCACTTTCCAAGTTAACGAGCCTAGACTGGTTGCACTTTCCAATGCGCGTAGACCGGTTGCACTTTCCAAGTCAACGAGCGTAGACAGGTTGCACTTTCCAAGGCGCGTAGACCGGTTGCACTTTCCAAGTCAACGAGCGTAGACAGGTTGCACTTTCCAATGCGCGTAGACCGGTTGCACTTTCTAAATACGCGGCCCGGCCCGGAGCCCAGGGCCCGCTACTAGGCCCGGAGCCCAATCAAAGCCCGGAGCCCGCTACCCGGCCCGGCCGCGCATTTAGAAAGTGTTCACCGTGGGCGCGCATTGGAAAGTGTACTGCGTGTACGTGCACTGAGTTAGAAAATTTACTCCGTGTACGCGCATTGGAAAATGTACTGCGTGTGCGCGCATCGTATTAGAAAATGTACAGCGTGGGCGCGCACTGAAATACATATGCGGAGATGATGTATTTAAGTGCATTTGACACGGCGAACAATTCCCATAATGTTCCATCAATTCGGCCCATCACAAATACTACTAAAAGTCTACAAATAGAAGACATAATTCATCTAAGAATAAATATAAATTCTAATTCTAAATAATTATAAATTCTCATTCTAAGAATAAGAATAAATCTGAACAAAATTTCTACGAATATTCGAATCGTTGCTAACTTATTCATGAATAGTTCACGAATAATTAGATAAATGAATATTCGAATTATTTGTTCGTTTTTAGGACTGCTTAATATTCTGAAGGAAATAGGTAGGTATTTGTTGCTAGATTCCGAATTGTGGCAGCTTCCGAATTCCGAACAGCTGTGGCTACGACTGAATTAACGATTTAACAAAATTAAGGGGGGGGGTCCATTTTTGGGTCATTTTTTCGACTTTCTCCGATCTCGCTGATGTTCACATATTTAGTGCTAGTTTAATGTATAATTTGTCCAGATTCATTAACGTTTGTCGGGAGATTTTTTTGGCTCACGCAAAAAATGACAACTTTTTGAAATTCTATGTTTAACACATGAAATCTCAACTTTGAGGTGAAATTACTCGACAACCGTATGATTTACGACTTTAATTTTAAAAACTCGTTAAAATATACCATTTGGATAATAAAATATGTGAAAATCAGAGAGATCAGAGAAAGTCGCAAAATGACCCAAAAATGGACCCCCCTTAAGTAATGTAGCAACTCGTCATATTTTCTTTTTTAGATTTTTATTTTAGATGTTTTTAAGTCATCTTTAATTCGGAATCTAGCAACAAATACATATTTCCTTCAGAATATTAAAAGCAGTCCTAAAAACGAACAAATAATTCGAATATCCGTTTATCTAATTATTCGTGAACTATTCATGAATAAGTTAGCAACGATTCGTATATATATTCGTAGAAATTTTGTTCAGAAATATTTCTTCTATTTGTATACTTTTAGTAACATTTGTGATGGGCCGAATTGATGGAACATTATGGGAATTTTTCACCGTGTCAAATGCACTTATATAGTTACATCATCTGCGCATATGTATTTCAGTGCGCGCCCACGCTGTACATTTTCTCATACGATGCGCGCACACACAGTACACTTTCCAATGCGCGCCCAAGGTGTACACTTTCTAAATACGCGGCCCGGACCGCTCCTTGGCTCGGCTTCAAATCCCCGGGCTCTACAGCCCGGGCGCGCTACTAAGCCCGGGCTGCAGGAAGTCCCAGACTCGCAAACTGAGCCCGGCAGACACGATGAGCCAGGTCGGCCCGGTGGGCCCGGAAGCCCGGCAGGTCCGGTGGGCCCGGCCTCAAAAACCGGGCCCAGTAGCGGGCCGGGACCAACTCAAAATTTTCCGAACCCGGACATAAACCGGGCCGGCCCGGCCCGGGCCCAGCCCAGGGCCCGGAGCCCGCTACACGACCCGGGGACCACCCTAGGTATTGGAGAAAATTTTTAAAATCCGGAAATTCCGGTTTTCGCGAATTCCGGGAATTGAGTGCATTTTCATGATTTGGTTCTCGTTCTATTATTAAAGCTGCTCAGATCAGTAAAGAGCTTTCGAATGATACCCATCTTCGGTATTGGAAAAATTTTTTAAATCCGGGAATTTTGAAACCAAGAATTATGGAAGTTGGATGCGTTTTCGTGAAAAGCTTGTAAAAGTAAAAATATGCAGTTGGACCAGCTCTATTTGATCGTGGAAACAAAATTTCGATAGCGTGAAAAACTAAAAATTGTTATTATCCGTAAATCAAAAAACCCGGAATTCTGTATTTTTGGGTTTTCGAAATCTTGAGTTCCTGGCGATTATATATATATATATATATATATATATATATATATATATATATATATATATATATATATATATATATATATATATATATATATATATATATATATATATATTGGTGGGGTTTACTCCATTTGCTAGTCTGCTATAAACGGTCAAAGTTTGTACACACAGTTTTTGGTAGTACTATAGTTTTGGTACTGTAGTCTAAAACTGAAAGAACTCTAAGGGCCGTATTCACCAAGCCCTGGTAGCTTACCACTGGTAGCTTTTCAAGGTTACCAGTGGTTAAACCAATTGGTTAGTTACAGAGACTCATTTCACCAACATTTTCTAACCAGTGGTAGCATACCACTGGTAGCTTACCGAGAGTTATTTTGCAAACCATCCCTGGGCGTGGTTTGCAGTGCATACTTTTAGAAATAGATGCTTATTTTCTTGTTATTTTTCGACAGAAAAAGCAAAAAATGCCCATCACTGTATGTAGTAGCACTTTTTATAAATATCAAGCGAAAAATGGGTAGAAAAATATGTCATCATACTTTTTCGAAAGATTATAGACTTTCTCAGATTATATACAATGAAATTACAAATTAGAGATTACTTTCTGGAAGTAAAATCCCAAAATCTTCATTTTTAAATTTCGAACAATTGCACACTTGCAATTTGAGGCCGCAGACGCAGCTGCAATTTTTCTTTGCTTGTATTCTAAGTGGTTTCAGTTTTCTTTGATCTGATTAACTGTGTAGTTAGCAGCTCTACCACTGTCTGGTTTTGTAAAATTATTACGCTGCTGATTGTTTTCTTCAACTACAGCATCTTTACCACTTTATTTTAAAAATACTTCCTTGTGTACAAGAACTGATATAAGACCATATTTAATGTGGATCTTTAACTGCAGCTACGTTTTTATAGCTGAACACCAGTCGCATCGAGATTATGCTGCAAATTATCTGACAAAATATATCCCCCGGAGGATTCACCAGATTAAAGTAATTGACAAAATAATTGAAAGAAATAGGAAACGACTACAATAAAAATCTTTCAGCAACGATATAATTAATTAGACTAGATTTACTACCACTAATTAAATAATTATTAGGTGTACGTACGTACGTAAGTGTTAATAAGAAGAGAAGCAGGTGTCAACATAGGTTAAACAATGCTCAGTTTCTATCCTCTGTAAGTAACCACTGGTAAACCACCGGTAACTTAACCAATTGGTTGTGAATACGCCTGGCTAACCAATTGGTTTTCTTACCGTCTGTAACCCTACCACTGGTAAGGCTACCACTGGTAGGGCTACCACGACTTGGTGAATACGGCCCTAAGCCGCTCACCCCGAAGGATTCACCTAATTATATAACGCGTAACTGTCGGATGTGCACTAACTTTGGCTCCGATTTACATTAGCCTATTCTAATAAAACTTAAACAACATTTATTTAATAAATGTAAAAGTAGGTTCGGAACATGAAACTAGCCAGAGCAAGAACAACAGACAGACATTAGCTCCGTATATTGCAGAAACAACCAGGAACAACACTCAAAACAAAACACAAGTGAATTCGAGTATTTGCAGGGGTTAAAAAATTTTTCGTATAGCAGAGTTAAAATTAACTTTTTAAACTCGTACTCTCTACTCAAGCCTGGGTTTATTTTACTGGGGCGGGGGCGGGGGGGAGCGCCCCCCACTTTTTGGGTTCCCCCCCACTTGAGCACCCCCCCCCCCCACTCGGCCCCACCCCCACTTTTTTGGGCTTCCCCCCACTCACCCTAAGGTGCCCAGAAATCGCCAAATTTTTAGGATTTTTGGTCAAAAATTGCCTTTTTTGGTGCTAAAACTTGATTTTTGAGCACTTTTAAGCATAGTTATAGCAATGTATGTGGAAAACAGGCTATTTATACAGCATTTTTTAGCATTTTTGGCCCATTTTGTCCCCCCCCCACTTTTCGACCTCCCCCCCCCCACTAGTTGGGGTGGGTGGGGGGGGGGTGGGGACGTCCCCCCCCACTCTCCCCGCCCCCACTTATTTTTGCCTAAAATAAACCCAGCCAGCCAAGGTTTATTTGCCATAGCTTAGGCCACGGCCTAAATTTATGAGTCGATGGCCTAAAGAATTTTGGCCGCTGAGGCCATTTGGCCTAAATTTTTCGACGAAAACCCAGTTATATTTTATGCGTTGCTTAGAATAATGAAGGCTACACTAAAACTAATGCCCAGAACATAACAGAAGCAAAAACATAGATATATAGATGATATTTGGAATTGGAAGGCCAAAATTTTTTGGAAAAACTTAAAAAAATTATGCTTAAAATCAATAAAAATTTGCTCCTCCGGGAGAAAATTTGAGTGTGCTTTTTAGTGTGTTTATAAAAAAATTTGCTCCTTCGGGAGAAAATTTGAGTGTGCTTTTTAGTGTGTTTTTAAAAATTTGTGTGTTTGCTTTAAAAAAGTGTGCGAAAACACAATAAAAACACAAAAAATCAACAGTGTTTCTTTCTATTAGATTAATTTTCTTCTCTCATTGGTTATCCATATGAACTCGTAAATTTTCAATAAAAATTCATTAATACTGCCGTGCACTATTTTTTCTATGCTAACAATTCTGTTTCTGCCGTTTTAAGGTAAAAGCGTAGTTTTTCGGTGTGGACAGTGATGTTGACGAGTTTTGTTGCTAAACAGTGATTTTTGAATATTACATAACTGTAATTTTAACAATGCGTACAATAACGCGCAACCTAAAAATTAACAAAATTTGGATGGCCTAATTTTTTTGGGTGATGGCCTAAAAAATTTCAGTCGTTGAAGCCATGTGGCCTAAAGTTCGGCGACCAAAAAAAAACCCTGACTCAAGCTTTTCTTTTCCTCCATTAACTCTTTCACGAAAAGGATCAAGTTAAGTTTAAAAGTTTACATACGTACGGTCGCATGAATTTTTCAAGAAATAATGCCACACGTACGAAACAATGAAAACTACTGATATAGTCACAGAACGACAATCAACCAAAGTACATTTTCTTGACAAATATGATATAATTGACAATTGACATATACTGATCAAAAACTAGAGGAAGCTACAACAACAACAACAACAATGAAACAGGCCACAGAAGCATAGATAAGCTTCAATCTAATACCAAAACTTTATTCATCTAAACTTTTCGCACCCAGCTCATCATCCAGTCTCCGTCGCTTTGGTAGCGGCTCTGAAAACAGATTAAAAAGTAAATAAAACCAAAAACAGGACAAAAAGTATAATTGGTTTGAATTTTATGTTAACACTTTTTCAAATTCAATGGACAGTCTGAGTTTAACTCAGCAGACACTTTCTCAACCATTTCCTTCAGCTTCCGCACTTCAGTTCCTTAAGAGTAGATTAGAGTTGAGTTAAAATTGACTCTCGCAGCTCATTTAAATTCCACTGAAGCTTGCCATTTCCTCCTTCAACATCACTTTCATAAATAAAAATAAGAGTTAATTTGAACTCTACCCTTTTCTGGAAAGGGCCTTAGAGAGAGTCTAACGGGAAAACGTCAAAATCCAACAAAAGTGAGAAACCACGTCACCAGTTGGGTGGGACTAACCCTGGTCAAAGGCTCCATTGGAATGCTCAGAGTCAGAGGACAGTACGATACAGTCATCGTCAGCATCAGCCTCACCGCCCACTAGAGGTCTCTTCTCAGCCTGCGGGCGTCCCGAATCGGATCCGTTGGGCGGGAGGGCGGTGGGGTCCGATTTTTCCGAGTCCGAACTGTCCGAATCCAATTGGACGAGATCCGGTGGGGAGTCCGTGGCGGTCGGAGCCTCCTCCCCCTCATCCGAAACGGAGACGGAGGCTAGACTCCCCTCACTCGGCGACAACAGGAGCACTTCCGCCTGCAAAACAAACCCAAACCAAACAAAACACATATATGTACACTTGATTTAAGAAAATGATCTGAAAATGTATACTGGAGGGGGGGGGGGAATGTCGTAATAGGCTGGTTGAATAATTAAAATAAAATAATTTAATTTAAGTGAAAATAAAATTAAATAAATAGTTTGAATTCTGCTCACACGTTTTTCACCATTCTACCACTCCTAACTCTGCACTCCAGTTGGGCTGCAACTTAAATAGGCACTGGCCGAAATATTTTTCAGTTAGGCCAGATGTACAGAGAGCACCGATATAGAAGTTATGTCCTCTTCTCTCCTGGGTTGTAGTCGTCTGACTCCAGTCCGGGAGGTCCCTGGTTCCACTCCCGGCGGAGCCAAATCTTTACACAAAGGGGTCCCCCTTTGAATTAGTTCTGTACCTGGACGACCAAAGGGATTTTCTATTGGACACAATTTTTTATTTTCGAATAAGGCTTTGCGTCAAGACAGTGTTCACTGAATAGAGCTAACACGTTGTTAGACTTCTTTCAATTCAAGTTCAGCATAGCACCGCCTGGGTTTACTACAGTGGGGAAGGGGCGTCCTCCGATTTGCGGTTCCCATCCCCACTCGGAACTCGAACGCTGCCCACAAAGTTGTTGACCGGCAGAATTTTTCCTCGGCCCAACCGGCCAATTGACGAATCGAAGACTAATCCTGGACTGCACCAACGAAGTTTAAGAATAGTAGCAGAATAGCAGAAGGTTTAACTACTGATTTCCCATTCAAAAATCGGACTTTGCCTTTCGCTATTCCGCAGCTATTCTTATACTTTGTTGGTGCAGTCCAGGATAAGAATGGCCGGCAGGCTGACCCACGGGTGCCAGAACAAGAAATCGGCATACTACAATTAGGGATGCACCGGGGCCTGGCGCCGGCCCCTGTAGTCTGGCCCCCGACCGGGGCCAAAAATTAGCAAAATTTTGTAAATTGTTGACATTTTTTGACCCAAATTTTGAATTTTTGGAAAGTCAAAAAGTGTTACAAATTGTTTGTTTTCTCGCCGATATGAATGAAAACAACGATAGTAAAGTTTGTATATCAAAAATTATTAAAAAATTTAAATTTTCCAGAAAATTTTTGAAAATTTTCGATTTGGACCCCCAATTTCCAGGCCACGGCCCCGGCCCCGGTGCATCTCTAACTAAAATGCATAACCATGATTTAAAATCGACTGAGTGATAAAATTCTGGTGAATCACTGAAATGCAAGTCCGATCCGACCGGACGACCGGCCGGGCAACAACACTAATTACCACCAATCACCTGCGAAAGTTATGGGGCGGGGCTTGATGGGAGGCATATTTTTGAAAAATGCTTTTGTTTTTTGGTTTTAGGTTAAAATAGTAAAAATGTCGTTAGAAATCCGGCGAAGCCGGAAAATAGGGTAAAAATGGTAAGATTTGACAATTTTTGGACTCAGGTGGTACGCACCCCACCCGAAATAAAAATAAACCATATATGAAAAACGACAAAGGGGGGGGGTCATTATTTACCTCATCCAAACTATCTGGAGTGTCCGTCGCCCGGTGTTCGTCAGTCGCCAGCGGAAGTGTCAAGTCCGAAGGCGTCTCGTCCTCCCCCGACTCCTTCCCATTCCCTTTCCCCCCTTCCTTTTCCCCGTCCCCTTTCCTCGTCCCCTTCTCAACGTCTTCTACTTCTTCTTCCTCTGCTTCCAATTCTTCCTCTTCTCCAAATTCATCTCCACCGTCTTCTTCTTCTTCTTCCTCTTCTTCTTGCTCAGTAGTTTCGCTGCTGCCGTTTTCATTACCAATTTCAGCTTCCCAGGCATGCATCAGAAACTAAAACAGAATACATTACCTATATGAGTAAAAATTAATTAATTAATTAAATTCATTCAATATGATAGCATACAGCAACTCAGCCAACAAAATCAGAAAACAACTAAGTATTGCCTCTGCCTGTAGTCGAAAATTAACAGATACTGTTATTACAAAAACTGGCAACGCTACATTCTTAAATTATGATTGGCATTTTACAAACCACAAACAACAAACCAAGTAAGAAGACAATATTTTGTTGGAAGTAGATTTGACTAGGTCTGGCCAAAATACACATCACTATTCATTAACACTTTTACCATCATTCAGGAAACATGAAAAACATGAAAAATGCAGGAATGTTCAAGTCATTAATACCATTCAAACAAACACGCGTACACACACTAGAGTTATCATATTACTCAATAGTAACAGTTTCAACAAATGTCCCAATATTGAAGAGCTCCTTCCAATACTTTGCTAAATTTTCAATTTTTCTTGTTATGCCAAAAAGCAATGATTAAATTGGACCAATAATTCGATAGACAGCAAATCAGAGTGGTTAAGTAAATACTAAATTTGTTCCCACTGATTAAGGGTGAAGAATAAACTTTGGACGATGATTATCACATTGCGATGCCTCATGCAGAAAACAACAACAAAATTGACAAATTTTATCTCATTTCAGGCATTTTAGGCAAATTTAAATCCCCATCTCAGTTTTGCTTTGAAAAAACCTGGGGTTTTTCTATTGGGCCCCTCCACTCGACCTCTTCCCTACCACTTTTTGGGTTTCTCCCCCCACTCACCCTAAGGTTTATTTTACTGGGGGTGGGCGGGGGGCGCCCCCCACTCGAGCACTTCCCCCCCCACTTTTTGGGCTTCCCCCCCACTCACCCTAAGGTGCCCAGAAATTGCCAAATTTTTAGGATTTTTGGTTAAAATTTTCAAAAATCTTTATTTTGGTTGTTTTGGTCAAAAATCGCTTATTTTGGTGCCAAAATTTAATTTTTGAGCACTTTTAAGCTTAGTTATAGCAGTATTATGTAGAAAACAGGCTTTTTAGACGGTATTTGTGGCATTTTTAGCTCATTTTATCCCCCCCCCACTTTTGGACCTCCCCCCACTTATTGTTGCCTAAACACTCCAGAAAAACCAGAGCCCACACAATCCCATCCACCCGTCAGAAATGGTAAAGCAAACTGTTTCTGTTTCTCACCTGGCCCTCAGCCGCAGTTCGGGCCCCCGAACAGGTAGCCTGGTTCTCCTCCAATTTCGCTTCCAACTCTGCATCTGTCGGGATCCTCCCAATTATTCTGGCCAATCTCGCTTCATCCACATCATCATCATCTTCTTCTTCTGCACCGGCTAAACAGGAAACCCCTGCGTTCAGTTCTAAACATCAGGCAAACTTTTCCTAGTCTAGCATCCTGCCAACCAGGCCAGCACCCAGGATTTTGAAATGTGGGGGTCTAACCTGAAAGAGGGGGTTCGGACCTAATTTTCCCCAAAAATGATTCGCTCAGATGGCCGAATTTTCAAAAATTCTCCGGCGTTGCCGGACGTTTTTAGTCATTTTTTGCCTTTTTGACTACTAAATCTGCCCAGTTTTGTGGTAAAAATTAACATTTACAGTGCAAGCTACAAAAAATAGCGCTTTCCAGCATACTTTTGGAAACATTTTTCGCCCCCTCCCAAAATCCCTCGCCCCACGCACTTTGCAGTTGGGAGGGAGGTGGCGAATTTTATGCGAGGATCTCCTTCCAACTAGAATAACCCACGAGTATTTAGCAATTTTCTTCTGAATTTGAAGAGTTCCTATTGATTTTTAGTAGGCGGCAACCGGGTACAGACAGACCGTATAATGATGGGTAGATGTAGCATTCTAAAAATATCTGCTTTGTATAGGCAAATTTCAAATGTTAACTCAGGACAGGCGTTCACAGTTCGGTTCCAAGATTTTTCTGATCAGACATTAGAATCAACATAGGAAGGTACCTAAGGTATGTAGGTACATACCAGGGGCAATTCCATCAAGAGCATTTGTCGGTGGGGACGGACGCGAGGACTCCTTCTCCGGTTTCTCCTCTTCTAAATCCGCATCCAGTTCTTCCATTCCTGAGTTTTTCGGTTCCTGAGGATTTTCAGTCTGTTCGCCGCCGCTTCCTTCTTCTTTTTCCAGCTTTTCATCTCCTGCTGGCGGAGACAAAATCATACTGGCATCCTCCAAAAAATTGGCCAACGTTTGACGCTGACGTCGACGCTTGAGGGACTGACACAGTTCCAGGGTCACAGACTGAGCTGAAGCAAAAACGTGACCAGAATCATGACCATGACACATCAATACTAAAAATCAGCAAAATAATTAATAACTGAGAAAATTGTTTGATAAAAGTCAGCTTAAACGCCGGTTCGTACCATGTAGTATATTTGTGAGGAGAGTATGTACACTACAGTTACATTATGCAATGCAGGGGCGTATCGTATCCAGGGGGTCCGACCCCGCCCCCCAAAAGGGTGGGGTCCTCACCTCCATTTTCCCAAAAAACGGCCAAATTTGCACTAAAAATACCAAAATTTCAAAGCAGTTCCGAAAAGGAGGTTCGGACCCCCTCAACCTCCCCCTGCATACTGTCGGTAATTTTTTAAATTTTATGCTATTTTTGGCTCCAGTTTGACAATTTGTTGGCAAAAAATATGTTCGGACCCTTCCACCTTTCGAGTTAGACCAGCTCCATTTCAAAATCCGGGATAAGCAAAGCCCCTGGATGCATCCACAGGCATGCGGCACCACCCACATGTTTTCAGGTTTAGGCCACGGGGGCAAAAGAGGGGGGAAAAAGGACCAGGCAAGACGAGCACTAAGCCGTTCAAAGAAGTTAAAATTTCCAAAATCAGGTGGGGCCCAAAAGTGGGGGGGGAGCGCTCGAGTGGGGCGCCCCCCCACTCCCACCCCCAGTAAAATAAACCTTAGGGTGAGTGGGGAGAAACCCAAAAAAGTGGTAGGGAAGAGGTCCAGTGGAGGGGCCCAATAGAAAAACCCTGGTTTTTCAAAGCAAAACTGAGATGGGGAGTTAAATTTGCCTAAAATGCCTGAAATGAGATCAAATTTGTCAATTTTATGTTGTTGTTTTCTGCATGACGCATCGCAATGTGATAATCATCGTCCAAAGTTTATTCTTCACCCTTAATCAGTGGGAACAAATTTAGTATTTACTTAACCACTCGAGTTGCTGTCTATCGAATTATTGGTCAATTTAATCATTGCTTTTTGGCATAACAAAGAAAAATTGAAAATTTAGCAAAGTATTGGAAGGAACTCTTCAATCTTAGGACATTTGTTGAGACTGTTACTATTGAGTAATATGATTACTCTAGTGTGTACGTGTGTTTGTTTGGATGGTATTAATGACTTGAACATTCCTGCATTTTTCACTGTTTTTCATGTTTTCCTGAATGATGGCCAAAATGTTAATGAATGGTGATGTGTATTTTTTTGGCCAGACCTAGTCAAATCTACTTCCAACAAAATATTGTCTTCTTACTTGATTTGTTATTTGTGATTTGTAAAATGCAATCATGATTTAAGGATGTAGCATTGCACCAGTTTTGTAATAGCAGTTTCGTCACATCTAATTGACCTATTTCGTTGTTTCTGAAGAATGTTCATCAATTTATTTTCTCAATTTTGTCCATTTTCTGAAATATACTGTACTTTATCATATTGAATAAATTTGAAATTAATTAATTAATTTTTTTACTCATATGGTAATGATATTCTCTTTTAGTTTCTAGATACGAGTGCCAAATTGGTAATGAAAAACGGCAACAGCTTAACTACTAGAGTAAGAAGAGAAACTGAGAAAGAAGACGTGAGACAGATTTAGAGAGAGGAAGGAATTGGGTGAGGGAGAGGAAAGAAGAAGTAAGAAAGATTGACGAAAGGGGACGAAGAAAGAGAGACAGAGAAAGAGAGAGACGAGGGAATGGGAGTCGGGGGGGACGAGACGCCTTCGGACGCGAGGCTGATAGTGTGCGAACAGACACTCAGCTGGACTTGGATGATCCAAGTGACCCCTATTGTCGTTTTTCATATATGGTTTTATTTCGATTGGAAAGTGCTTACCAACTCAAAAATTGAAATCTTACCATTTTTACCTATTTTCCGGCTTCGCCGGATTTCTAACGATTTTTACAGTACAACCTAAAACCAAAAAACAAAAGCATCTTTTCAAAATATGCCTCCCATCAATTTCCGCCCCATACCTTTTCGCGTGATAATTGTCAATTGTGTTGTTGCCCGGCCGGTCGTCCGACCAAATCTGATACTATTTACATTTCAGTGATTCACCGAATTTTGTCGTAGTTATCCATTTTAAGCAATCGGAAATTTTCCATTCAGAATCGGGAATTGCGTAATTTACCGTAATCTGGAAATTGGGGGTCAAATCGAAAATTTTCAAAAATTCTGAAAATTTAAATTTTTTAATAATTTTGATATACAAACTTAATATCGTTTATTTTCGTCTTATCGATGCGAGAAAACAAACAATTTGTAACACTTTTTGACTTTCCAAAAATTCAAAATTTGGAATTCAAAAAATGTCAGCCATTTACAAAATTTGCTAATTTTTGGCCCCGTCGGGACCGGACTACGGGGGCGGCGTCATTAAATTGCCCTTCCTAGAAATTAGTATGCCATTTTCGCTGTTCTGGCACTACCTGCAGACCATTCTTCCTGGACTGCACCAGCACAAGTATAGAATGGCTGCGGAGTAGCGGGGGCAAGTCCGATTTTGAATGGGAAATCGGTGGTTAAACCTTCTGCTATTCTGCTTGCTATTCTTAAACTTCGTTGAATACGGTCAGGATTAGTCTTCGATTCGTCAATTAACCGGTTCGAGCGGGGAATTCGCCTTCGTCAACCCAACTTGTGGGCGGCGTTTCGGCTTCGAGTGGGGGATGGGACCCACCTAATCGAGGACTCGTACACTGTAGTAAACCCGAATCCGGTGCTG
Source organism: Trissonchulus latispiculum (assembly GCA_030248195.1). Classification (NCBI taxonomy): domain Eukaryota; kingdom Metazoa; phylum Nematoda; class Enoplea; order Enoplida; family Ironidae; genus Trissonchulus; species Trissonchulus latispiculum. Next base: position 23,833 of record JASAND010017875.1, read on the forward strand.
TACTTGGTGAGGTTGAAGAAGTCTATTTTAACGTGTTGAAGCTACTATTCGGTGAACACTGTCTTGACGCAAAGCCTTATTCGAAAATAAAAAAATTGTGTCCAATAGAAAATCACACTGTTGGTCATCCGGAGTACTGGGAACTTGGCAAAGGGGGACCTGCTTTGTGTAAAGGTGTGGCTCCGCCGGAAATGGAGCCGGGACCTCCCGGACTGAATCCGAACGCCACAACGGGAGAGAGAGCGGACACCAACTTACCTATATCTGGTGCTCTCATGCCCTGCCCCAACTGGCGAAAATAAGGCGCGTCTTCGGCTCGAGTGCCTAGGTAAGTTGCAGCCCAACTGCGAGATTAGGAGTGGTAGAATGGTGAAAAACAGGTAAGCAGAGATTCAAACTATTTATTTAATTTTATTTTCATCCAAATTAAATTATTTTATTTTAATTATTCAACCAGCTTATTACGACATTCCCCCTCCAGTATACATTTTCAGATCATTTTCTTAAATCAAGTTGCATACGCTATGTGTTTTGTTTGGTTTGGATTTGTTTTGCAGGCAATTAGTCTGTCGCCGAGTGAGGGGGGTCTAGCCTCCCGTCTCCGTTTCGGATGAGGGGGAGAGGCCCGACACCCGCGGCTCCCACCGAATCTCGTCCAATTGTTCAGAGACATTCGAGCTCGAGAATCGGACCCCCCGCCGCCCTCCGCAACGGATCCGATTCGGACGCCCTCAAGCTGAGAAGAGACCTCTAGTGGGCGGTGAGGAAGACCATGCGACGATGACTGCTGTCGTACTGTCCTCTGACTCTGAGCATTCCAATGGGGAGCCCACGACCGGAGGAGTGCCCAACTTGTGACAGTGGTTTCACTTTTGTTGGATTTTGACGTTTTCCCCGTTGGGTCCTAAGGCCCTTTCCAGAAAGGGAGATGGGGGTTTAAGATTAACCTTTTTTATTTATGAAAGTGATGTTGAAGGAGGAAATGGCGAAACTTCAGTGGGGTAAATGAGCTGCAAGGGAAGTCAATTTTAACTCAACTCTGTCTACTCTAGCCCAAGGAACTGAAGTGCGGAAAAACTGAAGAAATGGTTGAAGAATGATGCTGCGGTAAACTCAGACTGTCCATTGAATTTGAAAAGTGTTAACATAAAATTCAAACCAATTGCCTACTTTTGTCCTGACTTTTTGATTTTTTATTTACTTTTTTAATCTGTTTTCAGAGCCGCTACCAAAGCGTGCTGGAGACTGGATTGATGAGCTTCGGTGCGAAGAAGTTTGAATGAATAAAGTTTTGGTGTGAAGCTTATCTATGCTTCTGTGGCCTGTTTCATTGTTGTTACGATTTGTTGTTGTAGCTTCCTCTAGTTTTTGATCGATACATATGTCAATTGTCAATTATATCATGATTTGTCGAAATGTACTTTTTGGTTGTTGTCGTTCTGTGACTATATCGTAGTTTTCATTGTTTTGTGTATTAATTTTGAAAATTCATGTAACTTTCAACTGTGAAGCTTCTG